>JAQGCH010002200.1:0-13251 GCA_034699485.1 Nanhermannia elegantula
GTGTCAATCCTACTGTAACTTATTTATATTAAAGCATAAACATTACTAAAAAGAGCACAACTAATGTTTGTAAACAAAACAACAATTAAAACCGATTAAAACTAATTACGTATAATTGGGCTGAAAGCTATATACCCTACTTTATATTGGTTTAATTTTTAAAAGGGAACCGTTCCTACTTTGGCACCACACGTGTTAAGAGATGATGGTTATCACTTATAAGATATCAAAAGATTCAAGATTTAAGAATTAAATTCCAAATTTCTCTATAGAAAGTTTCGTACATTACTATATATTTTTGATGTATTTTTAAAACACTGGCTAAAAAACTTTGGTATAGGGGTGGTATAGAGTAGCCAAGCTCCTTATAAGCTATAGTGATAAGTGATGAAATGACATTATATAACATTGAGTAAAGAGGATTCTGCATTTCTTGCAATAATAATATGTTTAGAACACGAACTAAGATCTGAGTCACTCTTTGTTGGTTTATAACGTATTATTTAAGGCCATTAAACATTATTAGGAGTCTTTGGACAACAAAAATTATAAACTTTGAAGTTCCGAATGACTTACTTTGAATTTAGTGAAAGCAAATGCATGCAAACTTGGTTTATATGACATCAACATTTGTAAAGATAGAAACGCTACATTAGCCTCAGCCGTGTCTTCTGACATATTTATGGGATGGCATCAAATTTAACTAACGAGTAAGATCTCACCCGCGATATCAAAACTATTGGGTTTTCAGTATTTATTTTTTATTTAATGTCATTGCTAGCATCTTATATCAAAAGTGATTTTAGATAAGACTCTTGAGGACAAATTAAATCTCAAGTTTAGTCTCTTTTGAAAACTTGCTTTTTAGTATCAATTAATAGTATGGCTTAATAATAAGACCAAAAAAGTTACTTTAATATCATTGCAATGATTGAGTAATTTCTTTTCGCTTCAGGTGACGGGTGACTAATGAATAAGTCATGCCCTAAAGTTAGTTAAGAGTTTTATGTTATAACAATTCACACAATTTTTTAATGATATCCTGAGCTTTCAATTTTTATTGAATTTTATTTTCATTAAAAATTATGTCTAAGATAACGGGACCAGCAATATGGGGATCAATTTTCATAATTTATAACTCGAAAAATAGTGAATATATTTGAATGAAATTTTTTGTTAAGAAAGAGGGATAATGAGAGATTTTTATAGAATTAATTACACAGGCCAACCATTCCCAGCATTTGCCTGAGAGCTCGAAAATTTTGAATGTAAAATTACATGAAAACTTTGCATCTTCTATTTTGTCAATTTATTGAGGCAGTTCAATCATTTTTTTAACTTTCAAACATAATGGGTGTTTATGCAGCAATGGTGTTTTATTTTCTGTGTTATTTTAGCATGCTGTATATAGAGGTGAAAATTTCAGAAAATTTTGTTCATTTTAAAAAAATAATCATAAATTTTGAATTAACCACGCTCTCAGACAAATGGTGTGGTGATTGGTTGGCTTGTAGGCTAAATACTATAAAATCTTTCATTATCCCTGCTTCTTCACAAAATATTTCATCTAAATATCTTCACTAGTTTTGAAGTTATAAATTATTAAAATAGGTCCCTATATTGCTGGTCACCCTGTATATCTTTGAATTTTACTATATGTTATTCTGATGTTATTCAACAAATTAAGAAGAATATGATATGCCAGTTAAGGGTATTAGGTAACAAATTTCAAAAACTAAATAGTAAGTCACTTACTTAAGTTCAAACACTCTTTTAAGCTGTTTTTGAGATGAAAGCAATGCGTAGGTTTTAAAATTTGGCTTCTATTTTGTGTTCGCTTTTTGAATACTACTGTACTAACGAGAAAGAGATAAACATAATATTTTTTTAAGCGAATTACTAATAATACCTAGAAAACTAAGTTTAAAAACAAGTTCTCTGCTCTCGTATTTTTAAAATGTCAATTAATTCTTGTTTTTTCAAATAAAAAAATAGAAATTCAATCCATAATTAGTTATCCAAAATCACAGAATAATATTTAATTACTTTCCGTAAAGGATATACGGCTTAATTGAAAAACAACATATTTGTTAAAGCATTAGTGCAGTGATATGCAGAATATTCTTTACTAATTTATAAACTTTTTTGAAAAGAAAGTTAACCCCATTTAAAAAGAAATTTGAAATAAACTTTCTTTGAAATATAAACTTTTTGGTACATATAATACTCACATAATTTATAAACTTAAAAGCTTTGGTTGAGCTTCGATAATACCGTAGGAGTTTTTTTCAGGTCAAAACATTATGCAATTACAAAATAACTTTTAGCTGTCGCAGCACTTATACACAGAAGTAATCCTAAATTAGTTTTACACAAGAATTAGTTGTATATTTTGGACTTATTCTAATTAAACAATAAAAACAAATAGTCTTAGATTATCATAAAAAGTTTCACTAAAGAATCATTTGTTGCGATCATTATTATCACATAACACTGTTGTACAAATAATTGAGTTATGGTAAACACAAATAACTTAACGAATTAGGGCTTATAGTTAAATGAGGTGAAAACTAACTAACAATATATGTGTTATGTTCTGACTTAATAATAACTTAGAATTTGTAAATCAGAACGATATTAATTTCGACATAAAAATAAGCATCAAAAGCAAGTGCCAGTTCAATGGCAACAACAAAAATATATGTCTTATATAATATTTGAAAAATTGGTAGTTAGGACGCATTCATAAATAGTAAATTTACTGATAAAAATTTCAAAATAACGAAGTATTTCAATTAGTGATATACAATTCAAATATCAATAAAGCATAAGCTCTATTATAAACTATATTTTAATTGCTATAACACAATAATTTAATTATGCGGTCTCACGATTAGCGTGACTTTATATAAAAGTAGTGAATAAAATATGTAAATAAATAGTAATATCCTTACCCTGTCCTCAGTTATGTGATAGCACTGAAACGATGTTTTTACAAATTCTGTTGTAAACGATTAGTTTATGAATAGTATTGAGACTTAACGTTGAATTGAAGTCTACTATAAGACAAATCCTGACCACTTTGTCTGCAAAATGATCATCAATGGAATACTGGTTGCTTTGAAAGCTTGTCATATCAAATGTCCAATAAGGATGAGAATGGCATCGAGCATGAGTAACCGTAAAAGTTGTGCTCAGCACAAGTCTTGTGGTATCATTGGCTAAACTGGATATAAAGTTTGTTTTGCTTCACAGCTTTCATTTGATTATTAAATTTTTGAGCTCTACTGTAAAAAAATTGTCTGCTTTGCTTACATTCTTATACAAAGATATGTTGACATCTCTCAAGTCTTGTAATATATTATTGAAAAATGGTTTGAAAGAATATATTTCTTTTCTCATGTAAATTGAGTTCATGAGTATTTGGATATTTATATTCTCAACAGAACCATAGGGAAAAAGAGCAATAGAGTGCAATATAGTCTATATCAAGTTCTCAAGTATAAATCATGTCAACCTTGAATGCAATAAGAATTTTTGGTCCAAAACGAATTATTTCAAGCATGCATTTGTGATTAAAGCTATTTCTCACACTCTTGTCAAACAATATTCTACCACTTTATTAACAGTTTAAGGCCAATTCATGTATTCAATGGAAATGCATTCTAACATATTTTCTATTTAGGTATCTTTTTATTACAATAATATTGGTTTCTATTTTTCATATCTGCTCAAAAAGCTATATCATTGTTGACTGTTTGTTAGCTTTACTCTAATAATAAACGTGATATAAACACATCAATAGCTCTAAATTTAGTTAAACTATAATACTATTTAAGACTATAGTTCTATTAACTCAAGAATTATATAATGCAGTCAGATATAGCTCTGGTAATAGACATCTTAGTCTCTCTGCTTTATAGAATGCATATGAATAATGAATTAGAAAATTTTATGGCATTGAATTAATTTGATTAATATATATTATGATTTATTTTAGAAATAGCATCAAAACTTTGCTTTTATTAATACTGTCATTAATTAATTGAATTAAAAATTAATAGTCATAAAAGTCGCTGAAAATATGACATTTTCATTTAAAATAATTAAAGATCACCTCAAATTAATAAATCAAATGAAACTACTCTTTAAACTTTGAAGTTGGTGTCAAAAGTTTTTTAAAATTCTACGCTAAAGCATTACATGTATTATTGAAAGTCCTTTTAATTGAACCCAATACTCAAATTACTATTTTCTCAAAATTTTAATCAAATAAAACTTTTTATTCATCAATAAGTCATATATTTAGTCTTTACAGTTATTTGTTGTTTATCAAAACGAAAACATCACTTCTATTCATTTAAAATAAATAAAATTCATACTTAATTGTGATTTCAAATACATTCTTATACAAATCTTATATCTGCAATATATTTAAAATATAATTATATAAATTCCTTAGAAACTAAATGAATCAAAACTTTAACTCAATTAAGTCTTATTTAACTTATTAGAATATATTTTGACTGAATTTAGTCCAGTTTAAGTGATATTGTAATTCAAATATATTTATTTTAAAGGATCAGATGATTTACCACGTTTTTAGTAATTCAATATTAGGCTTTAATTTTTTTGCAGATAAGGTATTATTTTCAACCGTGAATTGTTATTTACCAATAATTTTGATTTATTTAATTTGCTGCAGAATAGCGATTGAAAAGACAGTACCAATGGTATTGAAATTCAAGAATTCAGTGGTATTGGGATTTACGAAATACTTGAAAATACCAAAACAAATGACCTTTGATGTTATAAATGATACAGATTTGAAATTATGCATTTTTTAAATTGACTTATAATTACTTTTAATGAATAAGAGATAATAAAAATTTTCTGGAGACAAACGACATCTCATATTTTTCAACTCATACTAAAATTGTGCTCTGTTTCGAATTGTGCCACAAATAAAGCTACACTTCTTTTAGCAAAATTAGAAATATTTGGAATATTCAAACATGAGTTTAAAGAGATTCGATGTTTGAGAATTATGGAACACTACCTTCAAATACATCCGGTCTCTTTCATAGATATTTAGAGTTTCGATTTGTTCATTTTCCTCTGCAGACTGGTATAAGAATTGTTGAGATAATGTCATTTTTTTATACACACCAATGCGAATATTTGAAAACTCATTTTGAATTTTAAAAACGCATACAATAGCAGAAGGGACTCACTTTTCATATACTGTAACACAATAACTAATGAAACTTATTAAAATTGTATGGTATTGATATTCATTTTAGGTTTTGTTGTGGTATTATATAAAATTTCAGTGGTATTGGGATAATATTTTTCAGTTTTTTCGATCACTACCGCAGAAAAATTTTCGTTCATTTATGGGCTGACAAATATCGATATGACTCTCATTGCATTTCTTTTGTTTTCGAAAGTCTAGAAAAATATAAACAAATTTATGGGAATCATATTGAAAAATTAGCTTTAAGCTTATTAATAACTTTTAATCCAATTAAGTCCAATTATAAGGTTTCTGGAGATTCATTAACTTTAATATCAAAAGATCCAATAAACAGATTAAAGTCTGGCAGCTAATCATTCCTGAAATTGTGTTTATAATTTTCAATGAGTTTAGAAATTAAAGTATTGCTGTATTCAATTAAAATAAGTATGATTTCCATTGTATTTATTAATATAAATAATATTGAAGTGAACTTACATTCAATTCCATGAATGACAAGTCATCATCTTTCCCTATCCTTGAACTAACACATCATCCGATACATACACTCATTCATACTTATGTCTAATCATCGCTACAATTACTCTGCAATTACTAATATATTAGTTGCCCTCAGAAGTTCTGAGTCAGAACTAGTCCTCAATTCACTAGATAACCCCCATTTTCTACATTCGATGTTCAGTTTCTGCTCTGCTCTCATAGCGAGCACTTCTCTCTATAATGTGCTTATAATTATTTGCATTGTTTAGTATATTATTTACTGCCCGGCCCAATAAATAAAGTTATACTAATGTTAACCAGTGTTTAAGTTATTCAAAGCAGATTCAAAGTAGTGCTGTGTCTCTCAACATATGAACGGCACACTTCAACATTAAAATCAATTATATGATTAAATTAATGGTTGAAATTATAATGGGAAAGAATTATTTAATCAATTAGTCAAAAAATATAAATTACTTATGAAGAGCATTTCAAAAGCTTCAATTTGACACCGGTCTCAAGCTTATCGGATGAGTGAATGATAGGCTACACTATATTGAATTTTCGTAATTTTCAAAGTTGAAGCGCTGCCCTACTCATCTTAAGAGTTTTCAAGCCAAACAAAAATTCACGCATCTAATCATTTTAAGGGTACTTTCGTTTTCATTGATCAGAATTTTTGAATTTTTATTATCGAGTTCTGTATATTCTTACCATAATAAATAATAAGCATGTTAAGAGAGATTGGCGAAAAAGCTTAGTGAAAAAGTTTTCCTGAAACTCTAGTTTACTTAAAAAAATTTCACCAAAAATGATCAATTTTTAGATACGTAGAATGGTTTCTTATGGTTTCCCCTAAATCCTTTTGCCCTATAATGCCTTTTCTATTAAAAAAATCAAATCATTTTATTGGGTTGGTATACATCGAAACTAGACGTGCGAGCGAAGCAAGGACTTAAGGGTCGAGCTTTCATGCATTGTAACCTAAGCAGAGTACATTAACATAGACAAAGAAATTTTTTAGTAATTTTCAGGTAATTTTATGCTAAATTAGGTAAATTTGCCTATTATTTAAAATTAAGGAAAAAGGCGTTTAGGGAAATGGCATATAATCACTTAGAATAGCTAAAAAAGATTAAAAAGGTTTTGCAACCGACCGTATATTAGTTTCAAGATATAATTTATTTTTATATAATAGATTCAAACTTTTGCAAAATAGTATCCATCACAAAACCAAATTAAACATACTATTAATTGAAAAAATGATAAAATATTAGACAAAAGCCTAATTGAAAGAACGGGCAAAAATGCTTTTATGCTTATAACTAAAAAAGTAATGATACAAACCTACTTCTCACTCTATTTCTATCGAACGATTATACTAAATTAAAAATAACTAACGCCACTTTTCATTCTAACCCTTTTTTAAATATCTACTTATATGAAACAATTTTAATTAAAAATACCGCTTTGTTTCTGACGTGAAATTACGACACTTCGGGTGATCTAAACATTTGGGATGATTCGGACACTTTGGTAAATTAAATGACGTGATGTTATTTCGATCACGTGTGTATAATTAGGTGACGTGAGGGTAATTAAGTCACTTGCTGAAAAAGTCTCGGTTGTTTAGCCTTTGTTATTTTGTTAAAATTGCACACATCGGTAAAATTGGACACCAGTAAAATTGAACACTTCGGCAAAATTTAATATTTCGGTAAAATCGGGGACATCGATTAAATTAACACTTCGGTAAAACTGGTCACTTCGGTAAAACTGGTCACTTCGGTAAAATGTTCATTTCGGTAAATATGGTCAGTGGGAGAAGCTCATTGCTAATGGAATGAGATGACATCTGTTATCGTTATTCAACACAAAATTTTTCCATAGAAAATAATTGGTGGTGTAACTTGTACTTCGGTAACGTGACCACTGGTCACTTATTAGAAAATTTTTTGTCAAAAATCGCGGGTTCAGGTGATGCTGAATCGAATGATATCGGTCTCGACTCTAGCATTTCCAGGCTATCCAGTGTTACACACAAATGACAGACATTTAGTGATATTATTATATAAGATCTTCAATATTTATCCTTAAAATATATTAATATATTAAATAATTATTCGTATAAATAAAAGTGATATAAAATTTAATTTTAGATTCTTATCGCACTTCAAAAATAAATGAAACCAATCTTTTCTGACGTTTAATTGTGACAATACCGGTATATAAAGCTTCTTTATTGTTCCCATATCATTGTCTCACAATCCATATGAAAACAATTAATCAGACTTAACATAACATACCCGTACTTATAATTACTATGCACTGTATTCTTTAGGACTTAAATATAATTCTGACAATAAAATCCTTTTGCTCTACTGTTTGATACTTCCTTATTGATGCGGTACATCTTTTATCAATGGAAAAAACTAAGAAGATATGAAGCATTTCAAGCAAATATATACCCAAACAAGTATTACATTTCGTTAATAGGTTTTATTGATTTTTAAAATTTATGTCATTTTTATTGTTTCATAAAACTTTTTCATGCAGTATTAGGTTTTCATAAATCAATTTCATTATTTGTTTTACTATTTATGAATGCTTAAGAACAGGCTCTAATGAAGATTCAATTTTTATGAATTTTAATTTATTTCTTTAATAAAATATCAATACAAAAGGTTTCCCGGGTTTCTCGTTCTAAAAATCCTCTTTATTTAATGAGATTTGATAAAAAAAATTGATTAAACGAAAAATTTAATTAAACTCTTAGTATATAATACTAAAAAGTTTGAAATGCTTATAAACCAACACAGATCCTCTCGAAAACTAATCAGAATATACTGATTCCACTCTAACAATACAAGATTTGATGCTCTTTAAAGATCAAATGGATTTACAGATATTGAGATAAATCTCACAAATAATTCTTTTTACTAAATCTGTTTCGACTAATGTATGTTTCGTTTATGCATTTCTTATATGCTATTTGTACAGGTATTTACAGTACTCGTAACTTGAATAATAAAAGCACAAATAAAGTTATTTTTAGGGAAAAATATTTTATTATTGATGAAACAGTACTTTTCAATCATATTATAGTAGTTATCTTAATGAGTTTTAATGATAAACCTAAAATTCATTATTTATAAATGCTGTGGATTATAAATTATGTGCTTTTCTCTGACACAATTTGCGTTTTGCATTATTTAAACTATATTTCAATCATATTTAAGTAGTGTTCTGTGTATAACAGCAGTGTATTACCGCCAACTTTGGCTAAAACAAAACATAAATATTCTAATTTTTATAACATAAAGGTTTTATCAAATATATCAAACAGGAGATCAATTATACCGATCAGTTAAAGCTTTAAACTGTTTTTCAACGTTATAATCAAATAACTTATTTGACTTATAAATATAACTTAATAGCAATAAAATGCGCATAAGAATAAAGATTTATTATTATTATTTATAGGAAAATTTTTTATTGATTAAAGAAATGACATTTCCTTCCTGTAGTTTTATTTATTAATGATTAATATTTGGATTTTCAATATCCTTTGTAGTGATCAGAGTCTCTATTTTTCGGATTTGATTTTTCAAAATTACGTGCGTCATTTCGGTCATAAAATATTCAAATTTCGCAAAGTTTTTGGGAACAAATATTTTAAAATTTTTGTATAAAAATAATGATTCGTACGTTTTGAAATTTTTTTAGCCCAAGTTATGCCGGAAGTTAAAACAATTTACATTTAAGTGTTCAATTGTTTTAAATCAATTTTTGCCGTTTATCTAAAATCATACATTTGTAAGCTCGAAAGCTCCAGTACGGTTAGTTTTTGGGAATTCTGGTAATCGAGGGGTTCAAAGCTCATTCATTTTCTGAGGCATTTTTGTGCAAAATAATATTAAGCGCCAAAATTTTTAGAATTATTTTCCCAAAATATTTTTTAATTTTTTTCAAAGAAACCCTTGAATTGAGAAAACTGAAGCTAAAGCTAACAAAATTTTTAGCTTTCTTAAAATTTGTTATCTTTACCAAAAACTCTCAATTTTCGTGTTTTTCGGAACATAAATATAGTTTTATTTTACTCCTTATTTCAAGATTGGCGATGATTGCAACCCATTTTACATTTTAAGAAAGATTGAAGTAAAAGAAAAAAATTCATGATTCCTAAAAAATGTAGACCCTGGTAGTGATGCAGTATAAATACCGGTAAATTAGATTAAAATACTATATGTTATAAACCGGAGAGGTTCTAGTTGTTAATATGTGGTATCCATAATTTAAATGCCTGTCTGCATCTTTAGTTTTTTTTATGAATGACATTTACTGTACCAAAAGCATCTTTATAAGAGTCTTATATTCAAGTTATTAAACCAGTAAAGAATGGATTTTATTCATTTTTTCTTATATACAAACTTCAAAAATTTAAAATGAATAATCAAAACTCAAAACTTAAAGAAATGCATTTCATTTTGAAAAAAATAAATAAATATACAGATGAAATAAAAATAAAACATATTAATCAATTTAATCCCTCACAGAAATAATAATTATGTAAATTAATCGGTTATAAAAAGTTTTCGCTTTCTATTGTATCCATGACTTTGTATAGTCCTCGACTTCAAAAAATTAAATTATTGTAAATTAGTGTTCAGTTGAGTTAATAATTTTTAAAATTGAGGTCCAATTTGAAGTTAACTTTTTATATATGATTAGGTTTAATCTTAAGTTTAAATATTGATGTATTCTGAATTTGACGGAATTGGATACTAATTTAATTGCATCTATTAAAGAAACTCTACAGAGAAACCCCACTACATTCAACCCAATTAATTTACAGATACAGATAGATATAGCTCTAAGAACACCTGCATTTTGCTTTTTTATACGGGACACAAGAAAGCTGAAGGTACCCAAGTATTAATGTTATATGGATTTCAAATTAGTGATAAATTTTGTTGAAAATCTTAAGCTCAAATGAATGTATTCCTTCTATTTGATTATTGACTAAATAAGTGATATGTTGAACAAATGCATTCATTTAAGCTCAAGATTTTTAAAAACTTATCACTAATTTGAAAGTGATATAACAATAATACTTGGGTACCTTTCAATTTTCTCGCATCACATACTGCATATACAGTACTATTATATTGTTCCTTACTTTTAATCCGTATGCATCACTTGAATTTGAGAAATTTGACACCATTTTACACTTTACAATGGTCAGCTTTATTTACTGTTTGTCAACCATAACATGTTTAATTAAAGAGATTTCAAATGATAATTATGGATCAAATCTAACACTCACTGCACACATAAATAAAAAAACGTTTTCATCAGCCAACTCCCTAATGATAGGAGATCTGACTGAAGCCCATGTTGAAAACCATTGAGATTTTTACAGGGATAACCCCGTTTGGGACGTGTCCGTGTGGGAGAACGCGTCAGACCATAGAGGCGTTAAAAAACACTGAATAACACATAAATAAGAAATGAAGTAATGCATAAATGTAGTAAAAGAACTGAAAATTACAGAAGTTCTGTAGTTCTCGAACACTCAACAGAGTATTTCAACATCTTATCCATATTTGATTACTACAAAGTTTTTTCTTCTAAGAACTATTACGATGTACAGTACTATTGTTATTATTTACTATTATTAACATTATTATTATTTCATTGTAAAGAATGCGATTCCTCATAAAACAGCAGAGATTTAACCACAACTGAGTTTATCTTATAATGAGGCCCAACAGTGAGTCCAGAGTCCCAAACATTTTCAAGCATTTAGCTGTAGGTCTTTTACAATTTATAAATTGCCAAATCTTGGATTTTCACATGTCTGACCCCAACCAAAATTTAGTGGGAACGGCACTATTAGTTTAACTATAGGTTTAATCCACAAATTATAATATTTTTAGTGAATTACATATAAAAAATAGAATTGAATAAGTTATCAAAAAAACAATAAATGAATTTTTTAGTAATAAAATTAAGTTTTCTTTATATCATAACTATTTATTTAAAGAAATTGTTAGAACAAGTTTTTTATTGACGTGAGAAATAATAATAAAAATAATTTAAGTATTCATTAAAAAATCGATATGAAATATATATATTTATATAAGGCACACACATGTGAAAGTTAGCCAGGATGTAGACTAGAGCATAGAATCTGAATCCCAATCCCATTTATGATGGGAATGGTAATGGCATTTGGATGAGACTGCGATTCAATGGGATCTCAATGGGATTGAGAAAAATTTTTATTCCAATTTTTTCTTATGAAATATTTTTTATTTATTTACAATATTTATTCAATTTATTTATCTTTGAGTTGACTTTTTATTAAAGCAATTAATCGACTTTTTCATATTGTGTTTTTTCATAAATCTCTTTTAAAATTTTCCTAATGATTTGAAATTTTGTTTTTCCACTTTCCACTTGTTTGAATGGGATGGGACTGGGTTTCATATTTTAATTTTCGATGGGATTGGGACTAAAAATTTTATGGACTAGAGCATCAGTTCTCAAACTGCCTTATACGGACCACTAGTGGTCCGCAGAGCTAAAAATTTTAACATTAAGCACTATATGAATCACGTGATCAATTAAATGCAAGTGGTCCGCGAGGTAAAAAAGTTTGAGAACTACTGGACTAGAGCATAGAATTCATAAATTCTTAAGATAATGGTTTATATGTTAAAATTTTTAGATTTAAAGATAAAATTATCAGCTTAAGGAGAGTCATTGTGGCGCAGTGGATAAGGTGCCGGACTCATGATCGACGGATCGTGGGTTCGAATCCTGACCCCGCTCGTTTTTTTGATTGTAATATACCGGTCATATACTCATTGTTTTCGAGCAATCCCTAGGCACGTAACATTAGTCCACAGGTAACACCTGTAAAAATCTCACTCTAACTCTGAGCTAAAGGTGAGATCTTCTCTTATTAGGGAGTTGGCCGAAGAAAATGTTTAAATGTTTATGTTTATTATCAGCTTAAGATTGTTAATTATCGAGAAAATTCAGGTTAAACCCGAAATCGTTGGGCCTTAAGCACAATAAAGGCTTATAGTGGGATTACCAACTGTTCGGTTTTCACCAGAACTTTTCGGTTTTGGAGAGTGATGTTCGGGTGACGGAAGAGAGGTCCACCTCAACAATAAAATATACTGATTTGATTAAATATTGAAAGCTTTAAATGCTCTTTTTTGAATGTTTATGTTTTTATGTGATATTTAAGTTGTGATTTTATTTTAAAATTTTTATATCAATTTCAATTGTGAAATAACTTTTTATGTCAGTTAGTGGTCACAATTTCTCACGAATATTCTACTCCTAATATTGAATTAATACTAGAATTTTTTTCGATTTATTCGAGAAAATGTACAGTTGTTTTAATCATAAAACGATGATTTTCTTAAGATATATACTTTAGTGTAAAGCTTGAATCATTAGCCGACTGTACATATTTATGATTTTCTCGATTTATA
>JAQGCH010002201.1:0-13251 GCA_034699485.1 Nanhermannia elegantula
GTCCAGGCGAGGGGGGGGGGGTACTATTTCTAAAATTTTTTTTACGTTGGTCTCCCCTACCATAGTAAAAATCCAAAAAATCATGGGGGGGGGGTCTACAAATCAAAGGGGAGACCAGGGTAAAAATTCGGACCTTGGGGGGGATACACCCACCTACACCCCCTTTCCCATCTCTGTTTTACAGTCTTGCTATAAGGAATTGTATTGTAATAATCTGCAAATAACTCAATTTCACCAAAAATTGAGGTTAGGACCAGAATAATTCTAAGCCGACGATATGTAAAAGCTACATCTAAAATTATTTTAACATTATATTTTAATGACTTAAAAATTAATACAATTTAATGCAATTCCAATATGTATATTATTAAAGGGTAATCCTTGTTATTTAAAATGTTAGTTTGCCAATTATTTTGTGATTCTGTAAAAATGGCGTTAAGATTTTTTTGTGCTATAAATATTGAAATTTTCGTAATAAATGAGAATACAACTTAAGATAGTTTATTGTTATCTTATTCATCGCATAATTATTGTTTTCACACTTCAAATTCACTTTAAATCCAAAACCAAGAATTTAAAGTGAACTCATGTGTATAAACTATATTAATGATTTTACAGAGTCCTTCTGTATGTCATACTTTCAAAATGCATGCGCTCTATATAGCACTCAAATATAAAACTGTACATATATTATTTCGTACAAATATTGTATATACAGCATGTATTTCGTTATTTTACATACTTTTCCCAGCTGCGGAATGATTGACCTAGTATTTTTATTATTTTATTACTAGTTAATAAAAGAACTAACATTAATTCATATTACTCTAAATTTGGAAAAGGAAACTAACCAGAAAGAGTAGTCTCCGTCTGAAAACCGAGTCTTTTAAACTTTAATAAAATATTAGAATGGGTTATTTTGCGGGTACCTTCTTTAATTTCGAAAGCGGTTGCGGGTCGGTTGCGATTATGAAGTTAGGCCGTTACGAGCGGTTGCGGTTATGGTATTTTCTTGACTTGCACGGGTCTATTTTAAACTACGAGAAAATAGTCTATTTGATATCATGTACAATAGGTTCAAAGCAAAAGTAGAAAATATTTGAAAAAATGTATTATTTTTTGTAGTAGTTAGTATCTTGATTCAATCAATTTTATCCAATATTTTTGGACATTTGCTTTGAGCCTATTGTACGTAGAATCCAAAAAAGTAGAATTTAAAATATACTTTCATGTATATTATATGAATGTATTTTTATTTTAATTTAATTAAAATATTTGACTAATAATAGTAATAGTGAATGTTTTTATCAATTCAATCAGTCAATACGAATTAGTGTTAGCAATATTCGGACACTATTTATATTAATTTATTTTTATGTGTAGTTCGAAATTTTGCCCATTGTCTAAGTTTGGATTAATTTATTATCCGCTACATTTTTAATAATAAGATTTTTTAATTACCGAATTTCTGATGCCTACTATATTATTAATATATAATATATTAGTCCACCAAAACTTTTGACACGAATATTGTGAAATTTCTATATATTTGTACCAATTAGGACCTGAAGCCATAATTTCTTGCAATATAGAAAATGATATCATTCCTATAAGCGAAGGCGTTATACGTACATAACGACGCATTATATTTGTCAATGGCTTATAATTTTTGATCGAAGTTTTTCTGAAGTTAGTGATAACATTATAAGCACATAAGAAACCGCTTAATAAGAAGAAGGCATCGACATATAGATTTCCATGAGAAAAGAATTGCATTAGAAAAATAGATCTTATCTCCAAATTATTAAATAAATTAGCTGTAAAATAAAATAATACAGTAAAAGCTCGATATAATGAACCTCGATGTAACAAACATCTCGTTATAACGTACATAACCGGAATCCCGTACGGCTATTAACTTAAGCTAAAATCCATTCCATATAATAAACGCTCGATTTAACGGACGAAAATTTTTACCCCTTGAGGGTTCGTTATATCGAGCTTTTACTGCAATATGTAATTTAACTTATTTATTTAACTTTATTAAGAATATAAATATATGGAGCAGTAATGCACATGATAATGTTTTAAGGCTCAGAACCCCACACCCTCCAACCGACATTCTAGGAAATTTACAAAGAAAAAATATATTATTGCCCCCATTAAATTATTATTAAGGATGGGACTTTATGCACTAAAAAATTAAAAAATATGCATGAAAAAATGGCAAAATATGCAATATAAAGTTCGCAAATTTGCTATATTTTGAGACTATGTCAAAAACTCAACGATTTTTAGTCAGAATTTTTTATTATAAATAGTTTTTGCACAAAAAAATATCATTCGCGAAAAAATTTTGTTCTATTAAATGGTAAACATTATAAATCAGCGTTTTTAATTATATTATCTAATATATTGAAATATAATTCTGTTAAAAAGTGCTTTAATAAAAATCAAATGGTGAACAAAGGAATATATTTCTCACAAAACTTAAAAAAATCAAAGGGGGACCAAGGTATGAATTTTAAATTCTAATTGAAAATCGAATTATATGCAATAAATGGTAAAATCTCAAAATATGTCATATTATGCAAAAACTCCCAAAATATGCATTTTTATGCAAAATAAAACTACTATTACTCGTCTTATAATTATGTAATTCGTGGTTATTTGTAAGTTTTTTGGCGATAACTGCAAGCATAAAAAAACATGCAAATATGCAAAAGTCCCTAATTATCATTAAAAAGAAGTGGAATAGTTTATATTTTAGAACTGGAATCGGTGGAATAGTTTTCCTCGGCTATAAATCTTTGGAATAGGTTCTGTATTACAATAATTTAAAATAAGTTACATGCTATTCATTATCTATAGGGTGTCTCAAAAGTCCAGACCCATTGTTGTGAGTTTTATATTATTGTGAACGCAATTATATTTAGACTATCAGTTCCGGGTTTAAGTAAAGCACAAAAATAACAAACCCAGGAAACAGTGGCCTCTAATTTGTATTCTATTCGATTCTCGTGCAACTATGGGTATGGACTAATGAGACACACTATACATAATAATGAAAGGAATTTATCTGTTATCCTTCGACGCACGCGATTACTGACCACAATATATATTTTGTCTCAGTATCGCATGAAAAGTGTTCACAGACCATTCATATTCCAAAAGGTGACTAGATGTCAAATACGGATAAAAATTTGGTTCCGGCGCTGAGCATTTACATGCTCATAGTTTTCTAATCTTAATACAGTCTTCTAATCATAACTTCTGTCTTTGTTTATGATTGAACACAAGAGTCCCTATTTTTCGGCATTTTGGGCAACTTTTCGGAAGTATATTTAAAATTTATTTGATAAAAGTTAATGATTACTGTTTTAAATCTTAATATTTTTAAATTTTTTAATGCAAAAAAATTTTATAAAAAGCATTTTCTCCAAAAATGCTTTAGGAAAAAATTTCTTAGAGATCCGATTAGTTTTTGACGACCCATTTAAATGAAGAGAATCCTGTCGATAAATTACAAGCATTTTGGAATTTTCGGAATTAATTCTGAAAATTTTGAATTTACTGTAGAAATCCGAAATTTAAAAAAATTTGGATTTTTTGAAATATAAACCTAATAGAAATTAATGAAATTTAATGTAATGTCCGCATTACATGATGTGTATGAATTACCCGAATTGTCCGAATTTCTCGAAGTTTAAATTTAACAAAGTGTTTGATTTTTATGGATTGAGTAACTATTTTAGCCGTTCTAAGTGACGGGCAATTGCTGGTTTATAATAACTTGCATTAGATTTAAATATGCTCCTAAAAAAGATAGATTCAAAATATTTTTGGGAAGCATATTGTCAAAAAATTTTATTCCTATTTAAATCATCAAGGATTTCTTAAAACACCTATATATATCATGTTATCTTGTGCATCCTTCGTTTTAAATGATAATTAACAAAAAATTGAAAATAAAAATAGAAGTAGTTTTTCTTTTCAAAAACATTAAAAATATCCTAAAATATGATAATTAACAATTATACCTTTTTCTCCCTGACCATAGATATGAGTTATTATTATAAATAAAATACTTATTAATCTGAAACCATTTAAACAGCCAATTGTTCCTTTTTCATTATTAAAAAGTTTGACAGAATTATTATACAATGAGAAAGAAACTAATGCGTTGTATAATAATTTTGGAATATCTACAAAAAATAATTATAACAAGAAAAAACATTAGTAAGAGTTTGTATTGCATTTATTTATTTAAAAGCATTGTCTCTATTATTATAAGAATACCCATTACAATGATTTATATAAAAGTAAAGCAATAGAAATGCTGTCAATAGGTTAACCACATGTCCTGCGACTCACAAGACAGTCAAGTGAGAGAGCGGGAGAGAGGGAGAGAGAAACTTGCATTGGTCCCACCTTTATAAAAATATTATGTGGTGAACCTAGCTGAAAAAACAGAGGATGGTCTATAAACAATATAATCTATATTATTAAAACAAGAAATCAGACACAGATATATGGAACTCGCATTGATTTACATTAATAAGGGCTTGAATTAAAGTTTTTATTAAGCAAATGATAAATATTAATATATATGATAAAAGAATTTTTAAAATGTATGATTAATAAAAAATGAAAAATAAATTATAAATTAAGGTGCCACAGAAATATATTATGTTTCACGTGCTATTCAAAATCCGCAATACATAATGTACTATTTTTATAATAATTCTCGTACAGTATAATATAATATATATACTTTCATTCTGCTTTCATTGACATAAAAAGTTTTTATTTTAATTAACTTAAAGTTAGAAATTTTTACTTTAGTTTATTATTATTATTATTAAAAAAATTAATAAATATTCCACTGTCCAAGTATTGATTGAGTAATTGACCCCTATTTGGGCAAAGATTTGCTTAATATTACGTAAATAAATAAAAAATTTCAATTGCCGAAAAATGGAATTTAATGATAGCAAACTGTACGCACGCCTTTTAAACTATAACATGTGTAATGCTTTGTCTTTTATCATTTTGTAATTGAACTTATTAATAGTTAAGCTCTTTTTAAATTCAAACTTTAATACAGAGAAAATACTTCTTTTGTAAACCTTATCCACTTCAAAATTTGACACAGTTCACTTTCTTAACACTGACGTCGCGATAAGCATAATAACATAGATAAGAATATGGAGCGACATCAGTGTTAATAAAACGAACAGTGTCAAATTTTAAAATGGATTGGGTTTACAATCAGTTAAAGCTATAAGGATTACAGTTAACTATATCTTATACCAGACATATTATAAAAATGGTGTGGACGGGTTTAACTCATTATCATTAAAAAGAATTTAATTCTAAAAATATGCCAACCTGATTTAGTAAATATAGTTTCAAACACAGTTCCAATAATTATGAATAAAATTAAAGTAGCGAAACCAGACCTAATAATATAAGAATATTATTCAATATTATTTGTTTAGATTTAAAAACTTTTGAAATATAATAAAGAAATACTAACATAATTAATATATGAAACCATTTTATTTGATTATTTATATTCTCCGAGTTAGAGTTGATGCTAACGTTTGCTCCTAAAATTGTTTTTGTTAAGTGAATAAATTTTTATAACTCAAAATGTTTCACCTTGTTTTGAGTAACTAATTAATAAATATATTAAGAATGTACCCAGCATTGTCATAGTTTTAAATTAATTGCGATAAATAAAATTATTAAAATAATTGCAACAATACTAGTAATATTTTGTGTTATTATTAACTAAAAATTTATGCTAAAGAAATTGCCTTTACTAAAGGGCAAGTGGGCAAGAAATGGGCAAGTCTTGGATTTCTCTCAAACAGTCAAGTGGACCAAATTTGATTCTTTGCAAGTACATTAAGGGTCCTTAGACGAGTATTTTGTTCATTGGTATCAAAGGTGTGCCAGGTATAATTACTCATATAATTATTCAAGACTTGCCCATATTACAAAACTTACACTTTTACAGTTTTTGGCCACTTGCCCAACTAATTATAGCTGGCACACCTTTGATACCAATGAACAAAATACTCGTCTAAGGACCCTTAATGTACTTGCAAAGAATCAAATTAATCCATTTGACCGTTTGAGAGAAATCCAAGACTTGCTCATTTCTTGTCCACTTGCTCTTTTTTAGCAAAGGCCTAAAGAAAAGCATTATAAAGCTTTTCAACATTTTAATTACATTATACTAGTACTAGCATTACATAAAAATTGAAAGGATATTCTTTATAATAGATTTTATCAAATTATAAAGCTGCTTTATTTAGAAATATATTTTATGCCAATCAATTAATTGTACTTATGTCACCGTTTATGGATTATAAAACTAACACAAATAGCATATATACCGGTGTTTAATTCAAAAAAATATTTCAGAAATTTATTTTAAGATTGATTCTGTCCTTATTTTAGAAAATGTTTTAAATAATCTTTTAGGGAAAATTCTGCAAATAATTATTTCTTTGAACAAATAATCTTAGAATATAATTTTTTATCTGTTAAAATTTGTATCTATGCGGTATTAGAGTAAACATGGAACAGCATGTTCTACATGTTTTTTGTACAAACTATACAGGTACAATGATCCCAATAATGCAAAGATACTAAATAATGCAAAAATAATACATTTTATCCAATATTTTTCCGTTTTTATTTAAGCTCATTGTACAGTATAATACATATGCAATGTTTAAAAAACGGAATATATTAATGATAACAATTAGAGCTGCGCAGTCATATTAACTGCATATTAAAATACTCCATTAGTAAAACAGAGGAGCAATTTTATAACGAACTCGGACATAATAAATCTCTGTTATAAGAAGCAAAAACACACACAATTTTTGTTTAACTATACTGTAGAACTAATGTTTAGAACTTTCATTAGAATATTAATTCTCGTTGTAATAAATGTATTTCGCATGTATTCTCCATTTGATTAAAACCATGATCTAATTTAAATTTTGAATGCTATATGTTATATAAATATTGATATAATTTTTTATCTAAAACTAATTGAGTATACGATTAATGTATTTTTATTCAATTAATCAAAAAGCACTCAAAAAACTTATTAACATTAGAGACGTATTTATTGCGTTGTTATTTTATTAAATAAATATTACTATACTTTAATTTGTCTCTTTCAGAATTTTAGTTTTAAGTACTTTTAGACTTTGCGACATTAATTTCTTTTCTTATATAAATTGAATTAAATATTATTAATTAACACATTTGTTCTAAATGTTCCCTTTACAAATTAATATAATTGAAAGTGTTATTTTTGACACAACACATGTTTATCGAAATACTTAAATAGTAAACTTATTCTCAGAATTACTTAATAATGCACCATAAATGGTGCTTTGTTTCAATGCATGAAAGTCTGCTTTTTGAATACACACAGCATTGATAAAGCATTGGTTTGTATTCAAAAATTAAGCTTTTATGCATTGAAACAAAGCACCATTTAAGGGGTATGATTAAGTAATTCAGAGAATAGGTTTACTTAATAAATGAGAGATAAATAAGTAAAAGAAAACAGTATACGTTTTGTCTAATAGAAAACAATGCTGTTACAATTCTTTTAAGTAATGTTTTTATCAAAATTGACAGAATTTTATATATTCCACAATTTAATTTCAGTGTTTTAATAAAATTATATGAAATTGAAAGCACCAGGTGAAGCTATTATTTCATTATTTTTTGGAATAGCTTAGGAAAAGACTTTTGTGATTAATTTACAAAACTTACCTTTGCAATGGACGACAACAAAGATCCCAATTAAAAATAAATTAAAAATAATGTAGGACTTCATTGGTATTAAATTTTTAACATAAAATTTACTATAATATAATTTTTAATTGATTGAATGCAAGAAAACTAAAATTATAGTTGGTCTACAAAATTTTATAGAACTAAAGTTATAAAATATTTCATTTATGATAGACTTATGATTTAACATACAAAATTTTGGGCATAAATTAATTAGATTAATACGTGACAATTTTTATTAACATTACAATAATTTTATATAATAAATTTATTAAGCCACATTCAATTCAAATAATAAACTAAAAAGTTATGGATTTTTGCACGAAATTTATATATTTTGACCTATTTCTTTTAATTATATTGAAATGTAAATATCGCATTAAGTGTAACATTTTTCAATTTTACAAAAATGTTTGATAATTGATATTTATAGTTAAATATATTTTTGATTCTTACATAGGGTGACCAGGTCCAATTAAATTCAAAACTGGACATGAACTGGACAACTTAAAAAATCAAAGGGGGGACCAAAGGATATTTTTCTATAAATTTCAAATTTTACAAAAACTCAAAGGGGTGACCAAGCACTAGAATTTTAAAATATAGCCCAAAAACTGGAAAGTCCAGTCCAAAACTGGACATCTGGCCACCCTATTCTTACACGATATTGAAATATTTTAACCCATATGTTAAACTAATTATTAAAATATTTTATATTTTTCAAAAGCAAATGTTAAACACATACAACACATATTGGTATTACCTTTATACAAATTAATCTATATGGGGTCTAGGAATAGCTTGGGGTAACTAGGGAACTTTAATGATCCTTAGGGTGTACACCTCACCCACACATACACTTAGGCCAGCTCTGGTACATACAGTATAATACAATTTCGTTATCTGATTGATACTGGATTGACATACCGTTAGTGAATTAAGAATATAGTTGTGGTTTTTAAACAGGGTCACCAGGTTTTGTCAGATCCATTCCTGGATATTTCAAATGAAAGGTGGGACCAAGCTAAAAATTTTATGCAAAACGCTTAAGTTTTAAACTCATCTATTGAAAGAATAAAATAAAAATTTACTGTTTTTTGCAAAATGCATATTTTTCCTTAAATTTGTCTGCCATTAAAAAATATGTGTTGTTTTTTATAAATTCTAAAAAGTAATTACAAGGGCTCTTTGATTAATCTTCTGTTTTCCATTTGTTGTCCAATGAACAGGTTCTTCTCTTCGGTGCAAACAAATATTTAAAAACTTGTATTTAATTTGCTTTTTTAAAAAGTTACAAGTAACAATAATATATATCGAAAAATAATTTTAATTAAAAGAAAATAAAGGCAATTATTAAATCAGTGCTTATCTATAAGAGTTTTAAGCTCTAAATGAACATCTGCGGGTGTAATAATTTTGCTTAAGTAAGTTAATTTAATTATAAACCATTTCAATATAATATAAGATTAAATCTACTTTGCAAATTTAGCAAAAGTAATACATTTATATCCTGAGATTTTTAAAAATGATCTTTATTAATGGACATTTATAGTATAGGAATGTGCATGCCCTGGATACTGGGAGCTTAAGCTTGATTCCTGGACTATCCAGGTCATTTCTGGACGCCTGGTCACCCTTTTTTTAAATAAAAGTTAAGATATTTTTGGATATTTAATATTTAACCTAAATTTTTCCTTTAATATCAAATTAATATAAATGATTTACTATATTTACATTATTATAGAATACTTTGAAAGAGATATTCAATGTTATAAAAATTTTGAACAAAACCAAAATTATTCTATATAGTTAAACATCCTACAGACTATGTAGTGCAGAGAATGCTCTAAAACCTAGTTAATAAACATTTTTCATATGCATGTTCAATCATTATAAGATATCTGTTTAATAGATACATATTTACTGAGTGAAAAATATGTTAATAGTAATGAAATTGTTTCCTCGTTTAAGTTCGAATATTAAGCATATACTTCACTGCACTTTATTTTTAGCTGTGATATATATATTTGAATTAGTATGTGGTGGAGTCACTTACTGGTATATCGATAACCACAGTCCTATATTTGATCCGTTTGTCAGTTACGGTGATTGGATGGCATATATGTTATACACATTACGATATCTGTCACTACTACAACTGCCATATAATGCTTGCAATTTCTTAGGTCTCACTCTTTATAACGCATTCCCTGATAGGGTGGAACTTAAGGGACAACCACTTGTGGCCCCATTCATATGCATCAGGACTGTGACGCGTGGATTATATCAAGATTTGATTCGTAATAATATAAACAGAAATCTGAACACATGTCTGTCTGTAGGGCTCGAAAATTTCATTATAGAAGTGGTAACCGAAGAACCAATTGGTCTTATAAAACATCCCAGAATTAGAGAAGTTTTCGTCCCTCCCAGTTATTGCACCAAATCTGGAGCTCTTTTTAAAGCTCGAGCGCTTCAATACTGTCTCGAAGACGAGAACAATATGTTGGGTGAAAATAGCATTGCAAATAATTAAATTTATATTAAATTTAGTATTAAATTTAGTGTCTTCAGAGAAAATTTATCCTAATTTACCTAATATCTGTGGGTGCGGTCTATCTGCGGAAAATTAGGGTAATAAAGTCATAGAAAAAAGTTAACAATGAACAGAATAGATCAAACATTGCTATCAATAAATATAATACTAGATTATTAAATAATAATTTGACAGAAGTTAATATTTGAGAGTTGAATTATTGAAAATATAAGGCACTCGATTAAGGAGAACAAAATTTTTTCGATGATAACATAGAATTTTGACATTTTACTCTATTTTTAAATTCTATATTAAATTTAATATTAAATTTAATCCTCTGGAGAAAATTTATTAAATTTGACCTCGCTCATCGCTAGATGATAATGATTGGGTCCTCCATTTGGATGAGGAAACAATTATGACTGAGAACGCCGTTCGCGGGGTTATAAACTTCGTGATCAACGGAAAACATGACTTCGGTCAGGGGCTCATCACTTATGCAAATGAAGAAGTGGTCAATTGGTTCACCACTTTAGCGGATTCCATCCGTGTGGCCGATGATATGGGGAAACTGCGATTTCAGTTCTATATGTTTCACAAACCGTTCCTCAATTGGAAGGGCTCTTATATGGTCAATAAATTAAGTGCCGAGAAGTCAATATCATTTGACCACGGATTAGACGGATCTATTGCTGAGGACTGTTATTTTTCAATGATTGCTTACAAAAATGGCTATACGTTTGACTTCATTGAGGGCGAAATGTGGGAAAAATCTCCGTTCACTATAAAAGATTTTTTGCAGCAGCGAAAGCGTTGGATACAAGGCATATATTTAGTGGTTCACTCGCGTAATATACCACTACAAAACAAAGTGCTTTTGGCGATTACTCTCTATTCATGGCTGCTTTTATCATTGAGCGTATTCAACGTAGTGCTTTTAATATTATACCCCTTACAACCAAGCGTTTGGTGCTTTTTAGCCACATTTGTTAACGCCGTCCATATTTATATGTATGTCTTCGGTGTTATCAAGTCTTTTAGTTTAAGGAGAGTCGGACTTAAAAGATATTTACTTTATATGTTTGGCACTATTTTTATGATGCCTTTGTTTATATTGATTGAGAATGTGGCCGTTATATGGGGTTTTGCGACAAAGAAACACAAGTTCTTTATAGTCCAAAAACAATTGAATAATTTGCGATTACCTTAATTACAGTACCTATAATATATGTAAGAAAGTGTTATTGTTAGGGACAAAAGGTGGTACAATAAGCTCAAATAAAAATGGTAAAAGTTTGGGCGAAATGTATTATTTTTTGCATTAGCTAATACAGTGAAATCTCCATAAGTTAAATATTCCCTAAGTTAAAAACCCTCTATATGTTAAATGCAAACGTAAGACCCGATTCACTTCCACAGCATAGCATTCTATATCCACAAAACCTCTCTAACTTAAACATAAATTCTGGTCCCAAACGATTTTAAGTTATGGAGGTTTCACTGTATCTTTATCCTATATATTTTATGCAATATTTTTTCGTGCAACTTATTGTACAAATCTTTATTTTATAAACCATACAATTAAAAAAATAATTTCTCAATATTTTAATAAGAATATTCTTAAATGAATTATTTATAACTTACATGAAATATGATCGGACTTTTTGTTATTTCTTGCCAGTGCCTGACTATAGCTTAATGTAAAACTGACCAGTAAAACGGTGCCAAAAGCCCCGCGTATCCATAATACTGATATATTTCAAAAAATTTATAAATGAATTTTAACTTAAATTTTTTCAATATTGACCGCTGATATGGTCTTAGATTTCAGATATTGACCCTTGAATTTACTGTAAATTAAATAAATATCCAAAAAACTGTAATATACCAAAAATTAAAATTTTTTCAAAAAATACTTAAAAAAAGAAATAAATTCGTTAAATATAATTTCATAAATTAAAAGGTATCTCAATGAATTCTGCAAATTCAAAAGGCTCTTGGGTATTTTTGAAATTCATGTACTTAATTGTCATTTTAGAAATTCTTTGAATACAATTAAAATGACTGATTTTATTTACCTAACTTTCTCTTAATAAAAATATAAAGATATATTTAACTTTATGGAAAGTTTTATTAATTAAGCCGATTCAATAATTTACGCAATAGTCATATATAGTGATGGAAAAGATACATCTTAGGGGTCATTCTTTAAGTGCGTACGCAGTCATAGGGGGAGTTGGGTTAAACAAAAGCGTGCAAACTCGAATTCTCCTATATGTTTAACATTGTCCCGTGAGAAAATTCGTACACAGGGGGAGGGCGGAGGTATAGGAATTGACAATTTTTGCGTACGTACTTAAAGGACGACCCCTTATGTATAATAAATTGTGTATTATACATGTATAATATATTAGGACTTTTGAGGTTATTGTATAATACATTGAGAGCCGCAAAGTTTGCCCGTTAATGAAACTATTTTATGAAAACTCAGTATAAATACTTTTAGATTAAAATTTAATTCATTAAATAGATGAAAAACAAAGAATTTGATTTTTCAATTACAATTACAGCATTATTCTATGCATTTATTTACTTTGATTAAATTAAACAATACCTTAATTTTTAAACCTATGATTTAGAAAATGCATGTATAATACATTGCGAAAAAATTTTCGTGTAATTTTCCAATCCCTACTCATATACTGTTGATCAGTTCTATATCGACTTGTAATGGCAACATACGTTTATAATTAGGGAAGTGAAGTTCATGTATTTACATGTTCCTTATATGGTCTTAAAATGAAAGCAAATTAATAAATGTGTACGAATTACATAAAAACGAATCAAACAATTATACATTAATAATGCATAAAAATGCATAT
>JAQGCH010002202.1:0-13247 GCA_034699485.1 Nanhermannia elegantula
AATAAGTTACAGAAAATACATACGTTTAAATACAAATATAAAATAAAATACTCATTAAAACTAACCAATTATTTTTGCATTAATGCTTCCTTTGATAAAATGAATTAATCATAAACGGAAGCGTTAATACATTAATTAAGGCATTTGTTTTGATTTTTGTTAATCGTGATAAGCAAACTATTCCGCAACAACTCTTTTCTCTCCTTTTATTTTCCATTTAACAGAATTCAATTAATCGCGAGATAAATCTCTTTCTCATACCAACATTAGAAACACACTTACAAAATGCTTATGCAGGACTGCCACCTGTCCAGTTTTCGCCTTGACTGCCCAGTTTTGGAGAATTCCGTCCAGTTTGATAGAGATTTAGTTTCTAAGCTATAAGTTCGAGATAAGTGAACCCATCCTCTTAAAAACTGAACAAAAGTTAGATAAGTATTTAGGCTTTAATATGAAATCGGTATCATTAAGATTCAACAATTAGTTCTCGAGTTAGTCAATTTTAAAAATGGCCAAAAAAGGTCTTTATAACCCTCTGTAAATCTAAATAGATTGACAGAGCTGTCAGTTGAATATAAAGAAAATCTGGACGATCCTATGTATTGTAATTTAGTAACCCCTAGGCAAATATTTATCTTGATTACAACAAGTTCAATCTGACATAAGCTACCTTAAACTGTTGCTATAATACAAAATATACACTAATCCTAATGTGCTTGAAGAGCATATTAATAGACTTAAAAAGATTGTTCCAATGACTGAAAAGCTTTTGGCTAAATGTTTCGATATAAAGAAATAATAAAACTGTAAAATTTATGTTTATCTGATTTTAAATGAAAAATTCATTTTGTATCCCATATCTGAGTTTATTATTTAATCAACTTGAAGAATATCGGTATTTGTCATTAAATTTTTGTTAAGTTATTGAAATATTTCAATAAATACTTTATATGCTTAAATCTCGTTGAATATATTTATTTTTAGTGTTTTTTATGTCTTAATCGCACAATTTGTAAATATATATCAATTTTCCAGTTAATATTTAACTGTGACAAACAAAGAACTGACGCAATTTTTTTAGATAGAAAATATTATATTATACTTTATTATACTATGTAAACACTAAAACATTGATCTGGAATCATACCTCGAAAATGGTGCTTTGTTTTAATGTATGAAAGCCTACTTTTTAAAAACTTCAAAAAATACAGTATTGAAAATTTTTTCAAGTTGTTTAAAAAGTAGGCTTTCATGCATTGAAACAAAGCAACATATATTTGTTATGATTCCAGATCAATGTTTTAGTCTTTACAATTATAATACAGAGCAATTTTTTAGATCTATTGTTTAATACAAAAAACATGTATTGGAAAATATAATTTAAAAATATATGATTATAAATGAAAAGTAAATTAACACTTTCAATGGCATGCAATAACAATAAAATAAATGAAAAAAGTCTGATTTTGTAAAAATTTTTAATGAAATTGTGTTGCAAACTACATTAAAAGCTCGATATAACTAACTCTCAAGAGATAAAAATTTTGGTTCATTATACACTGCGGTTCGTTATATCAAAAGTTAGCAAATTTCAAATTTTAATTCATTTTTATTACAATATATGTGTATACAATAAAAAATAGACTGTAGGTATTTTTTTTATATTCTTTATTATTATTTATAATAAAGATTAATAATTCATTATTTTTAATTAAATTAATAATTAGATTTTTAAAAATAAATAATAGAAATTCGTTTTGGCATAGATTTATATAATTTTATTCAAAATTATTTTTATAATATTTACACAAATTATTTGAATTACCTATAAAGAACAAATTAGTGTAACCAAGTAAAAGCATGCATTTTGATGAATTACAAGTGTATTATTTAGATTTTAATATTTAATTGCTTTCAAATTTCTAAATTTGATAGTGAAAAAACATTTTGAAAATTTAGTCCTAGCCTTACATTTAAGCATAGCTTTTAGTTTTATTCTGTGATTAAGTGTAGAAACTAAAAAGACCTTTAAGTTAATAAAGTTAAGTAGATAATATAGAATGATCAAAAATAAATTTATATTTGTTTTAATCTTATGAATTGCAATAAAAAGTAATAAATACTGTAAATGTTAACTGAAAAAACGGATATCAGCCTATTGATTAAACTGGTAACAGGAAACTCAAGCTACGGAAACTAAATAAACCACATCCCAAAAATTGACACCAGCAAATTTATCAATCAAATGTTGTGTTATGTTATAAATCTTAATTATAATGATATTCTGGTAAAGGCTTAAAAATTCTAATAAACTTTATTCAGAACAACACTTCCGCATGCAATTGAAACTTATTTTAAAAAATTATAATAATGTTTAATAATATTATTTCTAATAATTTAATAATTATTTCACTTTTATTACTTAATAATTTCCACGATACGAAAAGTGAGAACATTGTCGAATATTTTTAATTATATAATACATTTTAATTAATTGAATTAATACTTATTTCAGTCATATTTCCTGAAGCGCATCAATATTTTTATAAATGTTACAACACTGATGGCACACAAGGAATATGCATGCCTATAGGTGGTTGTAATATCTCCAAAAATAATATGGAATTAATATATGATTTAAATTGCGGGTTCAAAAATGCGTGCTGTCCCAAAAATGATGACGATTTAAATTATAAAAATGAAGAGAATTTGGAATCGACACCGCAAAAAACCCAGCTCCCACAATGTGAGCCTTTTTGTGTTTATTTAAATTTATTTACTTTGTGCGCAGTGCAAAGACTCCAGACTCATGATCGATGGGTCGTCGGTGCAAATCCCAGCTTCACTGTATTACTTTGATTGCGATATGCGAGCCACAAGTTAGCCACAAGGGATACCCTGTAAAATTCTTACTCTAATTAGGGTCAAACGTGAAATTACCTTAAAGGGAGTTAGTTAACTTTGCCAGATTGGATAAGCTCAGATAGAGGTAATTTTAATGAAAAAGTGAATGTTCTTAACGAGATACAAATAATTGCTTTATTTAATGAACTAAAGCTAGTGTAGCACTTAAATTTTAACTCGTTTTAATTTTTTACATAGAATATTTGTTGGAGAAAAACTTCAAATTAGTTATTTCTAAAAGTTTTTAGCAACAAAAAAATTAGTTTAAGCTTTCATTTTATGCTATACATGACTCATTTGCTTTAAATACAGTAGAAAAGGTTGTAATTATGCATATTTTGCACAATATAAAAATTATATATAGTTATCCATTTGTCGTATCCTATTTATGGTTATTGATTATTTTTATTATATATTGAAACAATTTGAAATACAAATACTGGTATTTCATTTTAAGAATAATTGTTTCACTTAAAGATTGTGGCAACCGAACTTATGGAGATGCTGATGTGTTTATTTCTGTTGTCGGTGGTGTCCCAGCAACACCAGGTTCATGGCCATGGATAGTAAGAATTTAAAAATTGATTTGATATATTTTAATTTAAACACAAATACCCAATAAACTGGTTGTACAATACTAAGAATTGCACTGATTACTTACTTAAAATTTATGATAGTATAAGACATTTTTAACGATGGTATTATTAAGTTATATATTTTGATTTTAACACTTTAAACGTTTCTCGACTAAATATTTATGAATTTGATAATCATTAATGATTTTTATTAATAATCAATTTTTATGTTAGATTGTTTTGAACCTGAATTATGATGTATAGTGATTGGAAAAAGACCAAAAGTTTTCCGATCACTATACATCATAATTCAGGTTCAAAACAATCTAACATAAAAATTGATTTTTAATAAAAGACCAAGACCAAAAGACCAGACCAAAGCACCTGTCTATGGTCTGGTTTCACCTCAAAGAATTGGTCTCGTGGTATCGTTTGAACCAAAAGTTTTGTTCTAAAAATTTAAAACACAGCTAAATTACATCTAAAATTTTAAAAGTGCGACCTACTTTTGTCGGTCGTAGTATTTATAAATTTCTTTAAATACATTTACAATTAATAATAACATACAGTATTTTACAACTTGTGTATTAGGAATGTGTGAATTTAAACTCACTCTACGTTATTTTTAAGAATTGAATTACAAGTTGAATTTTTAATTTAAAATTAGGGTGCGCTTTTTATTGATGGTTTGGGCCATCAATGCGGTGCTTCTCTTATTACAGACCATCATGTTATAACAGCAGCGCATTGTGTATTTGATGATTTGAAAGGAAAATCGTTAGACAGCTCACAATTCATGATTAGATTAGGAGAACATAATATAAACAATAAAACAGATGATGACGCAGAAGAAGATTATTTAGTATCTCAGGTCAAAGTTCATGAAAAATACAATTCTAGAACTTACAATAATGACATTTCTATTATGAAATTAAAAAGAAAGGTTTTGTCTTTCAATTATAATATAATACTGTATTAAACAAATGTTAAAAATAATTTTTGAAATAATTTCAAAGGTTGAATTCAATTCGAGAATATTTCCGATATGTCTTCCTTTGAATCAAAACATAACAGATTTTGGTGGTTCCGGAGATATAGCAGGCTGGGGTCGAATTGAGTATCAAGGAAATACAAGTGATGTTCTTCAAGAGGCAAAAATTTTCATTATATCACAGAATGAATGCCAGGAAGCGTGGAAGAAGTCGCGCATCAATATTACTGATGAATATTTATGCGCAGGCACTGAGTTTTCAGATAAAGATAGCTGTGGAGGAGATTCTGGCGGACCATTTATGCAAAAAAATTTTACAGATAATAGGTTTTATCTCACAGGTGTTATAAGCTTTGGTAAAAAGTGTGCGACTCCTGAATATCCTGGTGTTTATACCAGAGTTTCTAAATATTTGGATTGGATTTTAGATAATTTATAATAATTTTGTTTTAAAATTATAAAAAATAAATAAAACATTAAATTAAAAATAAAATATTTTAATATTCTTGGGAAATGTTAACTTTTAAAAATAATAAGTTATGACCTATTATTTGCGTTAAATAAATATATTAATTAGTTTTTTATGTTTAATAACATTTTACAATTGACGTTTAGATACTAAACCATGCTTTGGTAATGCTATTTATTTCATAGGTGATTAACATATTCAACTACATAAAATAGTTTATTACAGATTATATAATATAAGCTTACTTTAATACTCGACATATTTTAATTTTAAAACAAATATTTTTTCAATAATATACCACTAACATATACATTAAAAGTGGGAATTTGAGTCCCATTTCCATTTGTAATGGGAATGGGATGGGACTGGTGCTGAAATTTTGACTAATTGAATTGCATAGCTATTCTATTTCTTTCATAAAATTAAATATAATTATTCAAATTTATGTTATAATCGTGTTTACAATCCATATAAATATTTATTTCTAAATCATAAACTTGTATATTGTTTCTAAAATAATAACACCTATATATCACCATATTTAGGGAGTGTAGCAGTGGAATAGGGGCCGGAATCATAATCGAAGGACAATCAATCATTGAACTCTGAACATCTTTGCCTGTGATATGCCAGAGACATAACAATTGTTTTTGTGACAATTCCTATGCTTAATATCTGTTCTACGCCAACACAATATGAAAATTAATTATGTCACGTTGATCTTATTCCAGGACAAAAAATTATAAATAGAGTGAGTAGAGTATGTTTAATGGGAAAACTTTATTAAATTTTTAAAAGTAGAAATATGAACATTTTTACATCTTCAGAACAGCGTTGCCAACCGTCCAGTTTTCATAATCTTTCCTCAGTTTTAGAAAGTTCAGTAAACTGGGTGTTTATTTATATTTGTTATTAATTTTTAAGAATATTAATAGTAAATTTTGGATATATTTTAAAATCAATGCATAAATATCTATTTTGTTTATAATAACTATAATAAACATAATACAGCTAAATATGGATTCACAAACACAATTTTCGTGAAAATGTATCCTTTTGTCTCCCTTTTGATTTTTCACAATTTTCGTGAAATATACTATTTGTTACACCATATGATGTTTCATACCTTTCGTTAAAATGTACCCCTTGGCCCCGCTTTGATTTTTTTGTCCAGTTTTGAATGAAACAAAAGCTGCCATCGCTGTTTCAGAATAAACATCAAAATAATCTGGCTTAGCGCTTAGCTTAAAGCTTAATTTTTATTATCATTTAGCTTTGCAGCTCATGTTTGAAACGCATGAAATTAATGAGATTGACAGCTAAAGATAAAAGTTGAAGCATAGCATTTTTATTTATTTGTTTAAATAAGAAAACTTAATCTTTGTTAATCATTAAAAATTGAACTGCTAAAAATTCACTTGAACATCGCAGCAGCTTTACAAAAATTTCTATCAATAGATTTACAAGGTTATTAGGTTAAAATTGTAACAATCCTGATATGTTAGAGCTTAATTCTGGTTTAAGCTTATTTATAATTTCGAAAACTAATGACAAAATCTAGCGAACTATGCTATTATTTACAAATAAATTCTTGAAAATTGTCTGCTGAAGTGTTTGAGGAATCATTATTGTTTGAATAGTGTTAATTTAGCTCTTCAAATGAGTTTTATATTTGTCTATTGAATTCAGTTTCTCAATTACTTTGTTAGTTTCAACGATTTGTTGCTCAATTTTGAATTCCTTTTCTCGATATTTTATATGCTATTTTTCTTTGCGTACAAGTCTATTATATAAGGCGAGCAAAAGAAACGTATCTTCATTTTAGTTACAAATTCATTGATAACAAACTAAAGATTAAATTGTGAATGACGTTAATATTTTATTATAAAAATGTTTTAATGTGTTGATACATATCGCGCTTCAGTGCTATTGTTGTGTTTAAAATTAATATACTGTTTCATTTGCACATAGTTGAAAATGCTGTGATACAGAGTGAATTTAGTGGGAGTGTTATAGCTTTATGATTAGTACTGTAGTAATTGCTGTGATACAGAATGAAATTCATCTATCTGTACCTTTTAAACACTTAGAACAAAGATTTTATCATTAAGTCAATAAATTACAATTGCTTAAAGATTTATTCCGTTTTCTCATAATCTCATGTTTTCTAATCTCAAGTTCATTGACTTTATTTATTTAATTCAACGGAAATTGTTTTATCGCAATATATATTTATGTAGAAATATTATATCAAAAAGTAAATAATGTAATATCCTTATATCATGAGATATTTTCTACTATATATTACAAGTACGAAGAATATTGCAGCACCATCATGGATAAATAGTTTTATTGTGTAAAAAAGTGATAAAATTTAAGTTTAATTATATTTTTAATAATTGAAAATTTTTATATTTCAATTTTAAATTAATAAAAGGATGTATTATAACAAGTTAATCAAATTCTATTTCATTCTGTGCGGTTTCTTTGGAAACAGTCATGGAAGTGGAGGGGGTGGAGGTGGCAGTGGCGGTAGCTCTGGAAGTTCAGGCAGTTCAAGTGGCAGAGGCGGTGACGGTGGAAGGGGTGGAGATGGTGGTCACGGAGGTAAGGGAGGCAGCGGTGGATCAGGTGGTTCGGGAAGTGGAGGTGGAGCTGGTGGCAGAGGAGGTGACGGTGGCTCAGGTTGTCCAGGAGGACGAGGTGGTGATGGTGGTGATGGAAGTCCAGGTGGTCAGGGAGGAAGAGGTGGTGAGGGCTATCCAGGATGTGAAAATGGTGAAGGTGGTGATTGTGGTGTAACTGTAGAAGACGGTGGCGGTTATGGTGGTAAAGGAGGTGATGGAGGTGATTAAGATTCATAGGAGGATCGTCTAAATTATTTTATTTCATTTTAATTCAATTGTTAAATATTAAAACAAGAATGATACACGATTACTAATATAATAGTTTTATAATCTTTTTATTAAGTTTATATTGTTTATGTGTATTTAAATATATTTTGCTTACAGTAAAACCTGTCAAAGTTGGGCAAACAATTAAGTCCTTTTTTAAAATATATAAAGTAAAAAACAAATAATATTTTGCTAAAAGGACTTAACTGTTTGCCCAACTTTGACAGGTTTTACTGTATTAGTTTTATGTTATTCAATCTTGTGATTAATAAATCATTGTAATACAAGTTTATAAATTACTGTGCCTAACATAGAATTAGATATGCATAAAAATTTATTGAATCTAAGCTGGAGGGATAATATAAAAGAATGTACCAAAGGCATGTTTTTTAAATTTTTTCTTCTATAGATAAAGGAGCATCTAGATATATGTCACCTGAAGTTTTAATAATACTAATTGCAATACAAAATTAGATATTTATGGTTTGAGTATTATCGACATAATAACGCACAAGTTTTGCCTTTCCGTATTTCGCATACCGCGAATACTGGCCACAAAAGCAAATTATATATTTAAGTTCAGTATCACCTGAAAGGTGCTCAGTTAACATTCATTTTTCCACACAAAAGTGACCAGAGGCCGAGTTAGCGAGGTATAGGCTACTCTATGAATACTTTTCAAGCAATAATTGAAACTGACGTCTTCCGTAACAAAAGTAAGCACATATGTGATTCGAGTAATTCAAAAATAAACAATAATTTGAGATTTCTAACCGTCAGATATACGAATGTTTTCCCGTTCTTTTGAACGGGTTTCAGTCTGTAATTAGTATACCGTAAATACTGGCCAATATAGAACCCAATCAATGACATATTCAGCATTACTATGACCTCAAAGAGTTGCACTCGCCATTCATTTTCCCGAAAAGTGACCAGTGGCTGAGCTGTCTACGCCAATGCTTTTATTAACCTGCAATTAATTAACAAATAATTATGAAACAAACCATTTCTGTGTTCATTCAAAAATATCTTAACATCTAATGTGAAGTCATTAGTTTTGAGAAAAAATAATTTTAAGTGATAAGAAGGAGATATCAAAGTAAATATTTAATTTTTAATCTCGTTTACTACTCGTAACAGAGCAATTGAACAACTGTTATGAAAATTATTGTACAGGTAATACATTTATAAATTTAATTAAAATGTTACAGTGTATAAAATAATAAACGTTATTACTGTGAAACATGGAATAATTTTTAATACATTTTTAGTATAATAGTATTTAATACTTTTTTGTGTTTAATATACAGTTAAAATCGATAAATATCTTATTTGAGGCGTATTTAAAAGATAACACTCTTGATTACTGACAGAAGAATTTACTGATATAACATATAATAGAATTGCTATCATTGAAATAAGTGCAATCAGTATAAAATGGAGTTCAACCAAAATTACTTGATTTTATTTATTTTAAATGTTTTTATTCTATCGAAACAAACGGATGGAAACCAAATATCAATAAACAACACTTTTGCCGCGAAGCTGAGAAATAATTTAATTACAACATCATATCATATACAATGCAGCTATTATGGTTATAATGATTGTGAAGAAAACGATGGATCTAATATGTTCTGTAATATTACCGGTCAACGAGATATATACAATATATATACAGGAATTTGTGATTGTAAGTCTAATTATTGTTGGGACTCTCATGATAACGAATGTAAAACTGATTGTAGTGGGGATAATAGTTTAGTGTATTGGATAATTATACCAATTATTATTATTATATCTATTGTTTGGTGCGTTTGTAATAGTAAAAGAATAAAAACTAGAAATATTTCACAAACCACTACGCTTACTACTGCACGCATTACTACACGCGCCACTACACGTACCACTACACTCACCACTACACTCACCAACACATCACGGGATCAGCCACCAGATTACCCTGAACCTCCTACTTATTTGGAATCTTTAAAATATTAGTTATTAAAAAAGCAAAAATTATTTAAAATGATATTTTTTTAGTGAATTGATTTATACAGTAATTATTTAAGACATAGGTGTCAAACTGGCCGCCCGCGGGCAAAATTTCACCCGCGAAGGTCTTAAGTTGTGCCCGCGTCCACTTGGAAAACCTAAGGGTATTTGCCCAAAACCAAATGAAAAAACTATTTCTCTTAAGCTACATGAAAATGTTGAAAATAGAAATAAAATTTTTTAAAAATATTTTCTTTATATTATTGCTTACAAATTTATTTCGAAAAATATGCATGAAATACGTAATAAAACATAATATAATATTTTCCTTAGCTAACTCCTTTTCGGGAAATCACATCTTTACCTAGAGTTAGAGTGATTTTTACGGAGTTACCCGTGTCGGCTTGGGCTGACGTTAAGGCCTAGAAATTAAATGCAGTAACTAATATTAATGCCCACATGACTTTATAATAACATAATAATTTTGCACAAGGCCTATTGAGTTTGACACCTATTATTTAAGATATTTTTACATTAGAGAATTGACTGTATATTTATAAATATATTTAAATATTTTATTCAAAATTTGATGTTATTTTTATTTTCTAACAAGAAATAAATTTTATATGTAACTCAACTATATTTTTAGCGCGATCAAAAAGAGCGCTTATAGATTTGTTCTGTCTATCCGTCCGTCTGTCAGTTGCCAAATAGATGTCGAAAACTGTAAGAGCTATCAAAAAACTGATTTTATATTCATAATCAGCGTCCCTGTGAACCTCTAAAATGACGACAAAAGTATGTGTCCAGTGACCAGTGGCCAAGTTACCGACGGAAAACTACCGATACTAATGCTTTACTCTGGAAACGGTTAGAGATATCAACAAGTGGGAAAAATACAAAAGGATCGCGCTTTTGTAAACAATCATAGACTGTATACTTTCCCTTTTTTCATTTATGTTACATAGGACTATCAAAAAGTTTTTAGCCTGAGGTAGAAGGAGCTGAGGTAAAAAAATTTAATCTCCATAATTTTTAATATAATCTTCCATAAGTTCAACATATTTTTCATATCCAATTAGGTGGCGTCTAATACAGCCTAAAATTGAATTTTTTGGACGACCCAAAAAAACACAAGGTTTTTGGGACAGTTTTTAAAGTCCCACAAGAGCCCCTTCAAGGTCATTCCATTAATTCTTTTTTGGTCATAGGATCTAAGTAATGAACCCTAGTTTCGCCTACAGTCACTATCTCGGATACAACTTTATTCGATTTGCTGTGATAAAGGGACCAATTTCTGTTGAGCAGTCATATCAAACCTATTTTCGTTTTTTCTAATCAAATTGTTCTCAGCCTGAGGTTAGAAGGGGTTGAGGTGAAAATTTTTAAATGCCACAATTTTTTAGTATAATCTTCGATAAGTTCAACATGTTTTTCATATCCTTTTAGAAGGGGCCTCATTTAGTCCATTCCACTGATTTTTTTTGGCTATAGCTTCTTAGTAATGAACCCAAATTTCGTCCACAGTTGCTATTTCGGACATAACTTTATTCGTTTTTCTGTGATAAAGGGTCAAATTCCGGTTTAGAGAGGTTATAACGAAATTGACTTTGTATTTTAAACGTTTACGGTGGCTATTGGAAGATGACCTTTAACACCCCAAAAGAGTTTTGCAAAATTCAATTGACTGTATGGTATTTGATGCTAAGATATTCGATTATATTTAGCACCCCATATTTCAGATCTTCGGTAATTATCTGGTGGACAGCATCAATATTGTTATAGGTAATCGCTATTTTGGGTGGTCCGCTTTGGGGCTGTCCTCTAAGACTTCCCGATCGAGTTTAAAATTATTGGACTAGCGTTTGATTTTCCTATAATTAGGTGTTTCTTTGCCGTACACTTTGATTATTTCTATTACAATGTGTATGATATTTACGCACTTTAGCAAAAAAATTTTACTTTTAGGCGTTCAACGCTGAACACCTCAATAAAATCAATTATAACTAGATAATAAAAAGAGATAATTTAAAAAATTTTTTATGAATCACCCCCTTCGTCCTCAGGGTAAAAACTTTTTGATAGTCGTACGTATTATTTAAAAAAGTAAAAATATCTAAAACATTATAAATGTAAATATGTATCACATTAATTAGATAATATAGAGAAATGATTATTTGTTATATCTAAAAGCAACTGACGTAAACATAAGTATTAATTTGTTAATTGTTTAAGCTGTATATAACTAAAAAATCAATATATACGAAACAAATACATAGTAATTTTGTCCTAAAATAAAAAAATATTACTTATTAATATAATAAATGAATAAGACTTTCAGCAAAATTTAACATAAAAAACAATAACAAATTAAATATGTATAAACAGCTTTTAAACAAGCACTCTAATAATGGATAAATATGAAATATTTCAACATATATAGCCTTCAAAATAAATAATTAAGTTTTCTTCTTAATGATTTAATGTCATATAATAAATATGCTAATGATATACAAAATATTTTTTCTGCAAGTATACAATGTAATAATTATGTAATAAATTTTATTTTATGAATACTATAAATTTTAATTAGTTGGATGAATTGATTTTATTTGAGAAAACACAGCTATAACAATAATAAATTTTCAAAACTATTTTATATAAAACACAGGAAAAGCATTAATTAAGATAAAATCTAAAGTTTAGAAATTATTTCGAATCAAAATATGAATTCTTTAGCAGTTTTTTTGATTTTAACATTTAATATCATAATAATAGGTAATTCAGTCAATTTATAATATTAAGTATTTTAACATTAATTATAATTTTTTAAAAATTTGGTAAATTATTAAATTTATTTTATATTGTAAAATAGTTTCTGTAACTGGACAAACATACACTAAAGCTCAGGTGACAGCGTATCTCAAAGCCTTAGTGGAAATAACACAATTGCAAGTACAGGCTTTGTCAAGTGTTACCGCAAAAATTACTGATTCTAAAGCGAGAAAAGTATACCAATCACTTGTAAATTATTGGAAACAGTACTTAAAAGGTATTAAAGCGGAACAGAAAAGTTGTAATAACCCTAAACTTAAATGGACACCAGCACAATGTATTTCTGCAGACAATAAAAATGGAGCGGCACTGGGTACTAATATTCAAAAATATATAGCAAATTTGAGAGCAAGTGTTTGAAAATATTGTTTGTGTTCATAAAATAATAAGTGTATTATCAAAAAATAAAATTTCAAATAAATAAAATTTTTATAAATTAAAGAATTTTTTAGATTTTTAAATCAATTAATCAACTACAGGGTGACCATATAATTTTCTAACCAACGCGGGACAAAATGCATAATTTACAAGTTTACCCTAAAAATCAAAGGGGGGACCAAGGTATAAATTTTCAGATGGAAAAG
>JAQGCH010002203.1:0-13246 GCA_034699485.1 Nanhermannia elegantula
AGATAATGACGAACCAGAGAACAGGTGCACACAAGTCTGGACATGAGTTTTCTACAATCGCGTAAAGGGTGAATGATGTGAATGATGATCATCGGAATATGAGTTCAGGCTATTTACCTAACCTTTCAAAGACATGACACTACATCATACCTGACCTAAAGTGTGATGAGATTCTCATATCTATTCTCTCTTTGCGAAACATATGAGAAATCATAATAAGTTATAAATATGTCATATATTGCGTACAGTAGTATTCGTTATTTACAATAAATTGATTCCCACGCCATCAGGTCATCGAATCATTCAAAAAAGTATTTTATAGCTCTGATGAGATTCAATTTCATTGTGAGTGTCACTGACGCACAAAAAATCATGAATCGATGGAATATTTTTGCAAAGGGCTATCAAAATAGATATCTCGATCACATTATCTACAAGAAAAAGGTCTTTATATGTTATGATAACATATTTGCGTGATTCGTATTGCAATTGATTTACTGGTGAACTTCAAGCTTAAATAAATAAGTCATACAATGAGACAGCAATCGGCGATATTCAAACCGAATTATCTACTTTTTGATACAAAAATACAACAAATTGATGCTTCCTTTTTGGTTTATCGATGTATAAAAACTCAAAATATTTTTCAAAAATATCTCAATCATAGAGGAGTGATAGAGATTGAGATAATTTGAGTGCTCGGCTGACAGCAATACCACTATTGCAGAAAAAAGATTACCTGATGCCCTACTCTAGTGGTAGAATGCAATTCATAATCGAATAGTCTCGTTGTCGCCAAACAATAAAAAGATTGTAAAATTAATTTTTAGCAATAGTCTAAATATGTTTTTCAATTATTTTATTATTCTATTATCCTATTCATTGTGTGGCATAAATACATCTTTTAGTAGACCAGAAACATAATATTTCCATGAATGGTAAACAACAGTAAGTGTATAATATTTAATAAACTCTACAGTCCTTATGACAACAGAATCGATTTCATAGCTAACAGATCGATGTGTTTGATTTATAATAGAAGTTTAAACGATGCCATATATGAAATACAGTGCTAGTAATGTATAAGATATACATTTAATGTGTTCGTTGTGTTCGGTGTGCTCTGTGTTTGGCACACACACACAACTTTAACTTCAATATATTTACTGTCTTCAAAAACTAATTGGAGTTTTATTTTCTATTTGTTCGACGCGTGGATTTAACAGTCAGAGCCGAATCCCCATTGAATGCCCATTTTTGTCTCGATCAGTACACAGGCAAAACTTCTCATCCATCTCATATCTGTCACATAGTGGACACGCAACACCGATTTAACACGCGACAACGTACGCCTTCTGGCTTTTTAGATGTGTTTTCTATGCATACTTGTAACTGGCATTAAAATATTTCGGATACACCTCTCATAGAATCGCATATTTTCATAAAAGTGTAATGCATTACAGATAGAAAAAAGCTGGGCATGAATGATGTCTTAGCAGTTAGACTGATGAGGACGGCTCAAACGTATATATATAAAGTTAAATTAAGAGGCAAAGCAAGAGCATGATCAACATTTACTTTTATGCATGCATCAGAAATCAGCGCCAGAGTAAATTACTTTGTTTCGAACTGAGTCATGCAACTTCTTGACTTTTGTTTGGCTCAGTAATGCATTGTTGAGGTTAATAACTGCATCTCATTATTGATGTTGAGATTCCGCTTCGAGTCGCTTCGTCTGCTTCTTGTTCTTGCATTTTTAGTTCATGGCTTATTACTATCATCATTACTTACACAAGTTATAACTTATAGCGCATGTTGTTGTTGACCAAAAAATATGTAAGTCTTACAGTTTGTATACTTGTAGACACATTTTGAGTTGATATATGATGTAAGAGAAGCCTCTATTTGTTGTTACGGACTGATGCACAGGTAAAACTATGCTCAGCTTTGATTCTTGTGATTTTACTAGACTTGTGACACTACCAGAACAAAAGAGTAATTTGAAAACACAATAGGTCTACAATTTGTAAGTTCTGCAGAGTATTGCTTAAGGCAACACATTTCAGGCCAGTTGACGTGCATGAAGTTAGTCTGGCAGACAACATAATTTGGACGTAAGCAAAAAAATTATACTCGAAATACTGCTCGTTCCAAATACTGCATAGGATTACATCTCATCATAAGCATTGATTGGCACAATGACAATTCACTAACAATTTTTTACTATCTTCTTACTATGCTGTGCGTGATTATGATTTGATAGAAGTTAGCTTTAAGCCATTTTTGGCCATTCCTTACTATTCCATACTTTTATATTACATAACTATAACAAGTAAAAGTGCAAACTCTGATCATTCTAGCCTTTAAATTACTTATAACAGTACTAGAATACAAATAAATAAAAATTGCTGAATGCTATTTGACAGTTAAGTAAAATTTAATAATATATAAAACATGACCTTTGATGCAATTTTGGAAAATTAATTTTTCCCTTTCAAAGTCCTGTATTATTGAAATTCAATTCTTTTCATCACATGATAATCACAGATATGAAAGATATGAGTGAAGTCGAGCTCTTAGCTTACAAGTTAGTATTGAATTACTGTAAACACTTAATCTGTTATTTATGGCATAAACTATTGTTTAGATTTAAAACTAAAGATTAAATAATAAAATAAATTGAATTAATTGTAACTTTTAATTATGAACTATTAATTTTCTCTGAACGCATGAGCCTATGATTTTTGTTTCGGCGCATTATTCTTGATTCAACGCAAGCAATCGTAATGCTGCGCACAGTGTATCTGCAGCAATATCGCAAAAGAATTATTCCTTTGCAAATTCCTTACATTAGATTCCAGGCTGAACTTGTCTAACCTTTATGTAAAAAAATTTTTTTAGTGTCCTGTATTTTTTTGCATGAAAAATATTATCATATAGTATGTCATTTTAGTTTTATATTAGTTAACACCCAAATGATACGAATAGAGTCTAATACTGCACTATGCTCTAAGATTTGGCTTCAAGCAAATGATACTTTCTAGAAGACCTCCTACTACTTCAAATAACACCCTTTAAATAATAAAAGCTAAAATACTGAACAGAGTACAGTTGACCCTAAGGGTTCATTCATCTCTTTACTTCCCGGTCGCTTAAGTATGGATTTGCTTTTTGTCTTCTTATTTATCCTTCTGCTTACTTCAAAGTCGAATAAGTGGGGATATTCCGATTCATAATGAAGCTGTTGCTCAAACTTTGATTTATTGAAGAATAATATTATCATCACTTAAGTAGAAATTCATTTTATTTCAGTTTTTATTCTAAATCATTAAAATCATAAGTGAATTGAATAAATTTTATGATCTGATACTAATATGCACTTTAATAACAAGTTTAGACAATCAAATATAGTATTTCAATTGTTTCTATCATTCATTAGACCGATTCATTAGGTATTTTTAAAATGTCTTTATTTATATAAGAGTTTCAAATTTTATGCACCTTTGCCTTTAGATATATTAAGTTAAGAGACCCTTCAATTAATTATTAAATAGTTCTGTTGGCTATCATTGCAATAGCGATACAAAACCTACCCATGGGAAAGATAATAGGAAAGGAAAAAATGCATGGGTATGGGAAGGCAATAAAAATCAAATATAAAAAATCAATGAGAATCGGATGGCAATGGAAATCATAAATTTTATTTAATAACATTATCAAAACTTTAATATAAAGTTTTTAGCTTAAAATACATTTAATCTTTATGTTAAACAAAGATGGGTCTTAGGATTTTTCGTTAATAAAAACTCCTCAATTCGATGGTACAATGGAAACAATGGAAATGCGAATGAAGAAAATGAATAGGAATGAATGGGAATCAAATCTAAAAAAGTCTGTGGGAATGGAACGGGAATCAGATTAAATTCTTGAGTGGGAGTGGAATAGGAATAAAATTTCATTCACTTTGCATCACTAATTTGCAGCAAATTTTAATACTCATAAATCATCAAATAATCAAAACATAGTGATGAAACTTTTATAAAATTATAGAATAATTATTATACATTACCTAACTTTAAAGAAGTTTTGTAGATTTTCTGTCTCATCTCATAAAGTAATAGCTATTCATTTTGAAAAATAAGTTTCCAGTTTATACTGATTTCATTTTAAATTACATTAAAATCTCTTTATATTCACACCAGTAACAAACAGATTTTGCCAAGGTATCCGCAATTTTGAGGCTCTAAGGTTGGGGGTGATTTGCAAATTCTGAAAATTTAAAGGGGATCAAACTTCTCGTCTTTGTATGATCATTTTTTTCATAAATCGTCAAAAAAATTCAAAATTAAATTTTCTCAACATTATATTTACTGATTATTCGTTATATTAATAAATTGCAATCAACCAATAGTTTTCAAAATCCTGGGGGCGTTTAAAATGGGGGAACAAAGCAAAATTTTTTTAAATTATTGGTTAAAAATCATTGAGGGGGGGGGTCTAGAAATCAAAAGGGGGATCAATGTAAAATTTTGGACCTAGGGGAGAGGGTACCGACTACTTACCAACCGGCCTTGGCTAACTCTGTTAACAAATCGCAACAAAAATTTTTATACGAGTATTGGTATATATTTTGTAACTTTTTAATATCTTTTTGATTCATTCTTTTTTAGATTAAATTACTAAGAATATTTTTTATTACAAGCTTATACAAAAAAATTTATATGATTCATAGTTTTTATGGTTATAATTTTTATATAAATTGGGCCATAAATAAAACTGTAATTAAAATTTTTAATTGATTTTGCAATTTAGTTAAATTTTAATAAAATAAATATTCAGATCCCTCGTGAGCACCACTTTGTAATTTAAATTTTTATGAGTTAATTAAGTTTTTCTTTTTTAATAAAAATTTTATAAGAAAATAAAATAAAAATTTTGTAACGATTTTAAATAATAATAATAACAATTATTGTAATCTGTCTTTATTCCAATCAAAAGTGTTGATATGATTTATAGTTTTATTCTAATAATTATGTTATTCAATAATTTTATGTAAATTTTTTTAAAAATCTAATAATATTAATATATTACTAAAATTTTATTCATTAAGATTTAAATAAAATACATTAATATCGTAAATTTGTTTAAGGATAAAAAATTGATAAGCATTGCATTGATTTACTCTTGATTTCTTTGATTAAATTTTCAAATTGTTATTTTATCATTTTCTCAAAGTCTTGAATCCTTTATTCAAATGTTATGTTTGATACAAGAATCTCATTATGATAACAAATGCAAAAACTTTTCCTTAACCTGGAACTAAATTTATTCTTCACTCCAAATACAAACAATTAAAGAAACAAAGTATTCATATGTTTTACTAGAATTATGAGTAAGATTTTGAGAAATTTACTGTAAGTGAAAGATTATTTTTATAATACTGTATTGTAAAACATCGAATACTTAATTAAAACATAATTCTGTTAATGTTTTGAAAGTAGAATAATTTAATAATAGTATACAATTACTGTAATATTTTTAGGCATTAATTTCTTCTTGAAGTTAAACAAATATTTACTTTTGTATATTTTCCTAAAAAATTAAATTCAACTTTTTTTACTGTTCTGCCAATCGGTAAAAATGTTGATTGACATTCATTTATTTTTCAATGAAAATCATTTAGAAAATCATTGTCTTTTAAAATGAAAAATACTTATGTTTACCATCAATTTGCAAAATAAATGTATTTTTTGTTAATTATAAAAGAATGATTGTATTGATTGAATCAACAGTGTATTTCATTTAAATCTTGTGCATTAATGCGTAAAAATTTTTGATACAAAGATGGATTGAACACAAGATTCCACTTACTGTCAGTGTAAATATAGAAAATTTTATAATTTAAAACTTGAGACATTGACATATTCAATAACCATAAATACTTACCATCATAGTTAACACTTTATGTGAGATTAAGATTATTAGGCTAACAAAGTATGATAAATATTTCCTAATTAGAAGTCAAATTTAACTTTAACATGAAGAGTCACGTGAAGAGTCCTCAAATACAATAATTCATTGTTGTATTGAGTCCCGACTTTCTTCAAATTTTTGGAAAATTAAACCGTGTGTTTGTTAGTTTACTAAGACTTGGTCCTCAGTACTCGTGCTCGGGAGTCCTGTGCTTGATCAAGTGGTCGTGCTCGGTGGAGAGCACTGCTCGAGCACTGTACATCACTGATTATCATATGGTTTGCATTAATTATTAAGGAATTCAAAAGAAAGTTTAAAAAATTGTTTCGCAAAACCTATGAGTAACCGCCATATCCTTCGATTTTCATGATTCTCCAAAAGTCTAACACTGATATCTCATAATTGGCAGAATCAGCAAAAAAAATTAATCTTTTCTCTAAAACTTTAGTAAATTTAACAATTTATCAGTTTTTGACAAAAGCAAATCCATTAAATTTTATTTATTCTTTGAATTTAAGTTTTTGGCAAATTCTGACATCTATTCACAACTACAGAATCAATATTATCATTACTTATCAAAAAGTAATAAATGAATTAAATTTGACAGAAAATAATTTAATGCCAAATATAATACTGTATATCATATAACTTATACTTTCAATAATAAGTAATTATCATATTTCACCGAATATTATTGATATAATAACTTATAAATATCAGTAATATAGCTATAATTCTCACTTTCTTACAACGATTTGCTGAACACTAAACTCTTCATTGAATGGATTAGTTTTAAGTGCACTCTAAGCAAAATTGCAGTATAAATATTCATTAGTATTTGTGAAAGTGTTGATAAACAAATTCTTTAAAATAAAAATTGAATATATTAAAAAAGCGCAATACAGGCACAAAAATGCGCTTTACGACTAAAAGTACGTGATACGATTAAACAGTACTTTTAACTAAATAACACATCTCCGCCTATTTTTACTTTTCACCCTCAAGATCTATTTATAAGTTTTTTTTGCAACCTGTCTTCTCTCATGACACTAACTGCTGTGGTCTTTGGCGGCTTCATTGCATTACGATCGCTGATTTACATCCGTTATGCAAAAGCATTTATCGCGAAAAATAATCTCCATAGCCTTCATGGGCGGTCACAAATTATTCATACATGAATCAGATCAATTTCTGCAGATTTCGAGTCAAATGTGACGGCTCTCCTCAGGATTAAGGCGTAAACCGAAGCAAATATTTACATGTTCGCAAATTTAATGGGAATCTATTAAATTGATTTCAATAATAATTAAGTATAACTGAATTGCAAAAAACAATATTTTGCTTAAGTCTCATAATTTACAATTTTATAACTTGATAATGAAGTCTTTCTTTTGTAAATGTTATACATGAATATCTGTTAAAATAATCGATCAATGTTTTTAAGAAAACAGCAGAAAAAGTTAATATAACTTCTATGGTTTGAATGGTATTTTTGTTGCTTGAGGCGCATTACTGCTTATCAGACTAGATATGAAGCGAAAATGTTTGACATGATGCGCGTGAAGAGAGTGACAAGTCAGCGCTTTAGTGGTTTAAGATAACAAGCATAACATATATGGCACTAACAGATGATCCGCACTTGGATAACGTCGAACTCAACTCACATTCGGTTCAGAACCACTGGATAGCAAACTAACTTTTGGATGACATTTGCTATGAGGTGGAGTTAAACGAAAGTCAATATAAAAGTTTCGTATATCTGTTTAAATAATTAACTGTAATATAATCGTAGAATTGATTCTTTAATATTATTATTCTATGATTATTATAAGATTTTACTACTCTTTTAATCAATAAATAGTAATATAACTTAAGTCTTCAATAAATTCTTTAAAATCATATCAGATTTTTTCTATAAAAGAAATATTTCTATTACCTGATTAGTATTCATTAGTAAAGTCGGCCAAAACTTATCAATATATCTGACATTAATTATATGTTAAGAAATAATTAGATTTAATAATTAAATATTTTTAATATTTATTTTATAGTTGTTTACAATATATTTTTCGATTTGTAATCATTAGAAATGTGATATATTTAATAGATTATCAATAAAAGTGATAATTAGTTGCATTAATGAGAAACACTTTAAAAGTGCATTAGAAAGCTATAGTAGTGTTAAGTATGTGCCCATATGTGCCTTTAGGGTCCAATCTATTCTACCTCACACGCAATCTTCTTGTTTTGGAATATTTCATCTGACAAAGAGAAGACAAGACTCTTAAATGACGCTTTTAAGGCTGCAAAGCTGTAAAACTTCTTGGAATCATATATAGTGAGGCACATCAAAGAGCGAGTGATGGCTCATTGCTTATTCTGCAATGCAGAGTAATGTACAATTTTTGCTACAGTCAGAGTTACCTGTAGTGTACTTACCTCTCTGTAGGGCTATTGGAATCCCATTTCTGTCACTAACATACTCTTACTTTAATTCCTTTAGGGATTTGTTATAATCTTATAATACGAAAGACAGCCACAGTCACAGTCAAATTCCTAAATATAAGACAAATTATTAATAATACTTTTGTATATTCATATGAAAGCTATTATTCAATTGGGGTGTGTTTAACTGTGTTTAACTAATAAATAAAAACTATAAGTTGTTTGTTTGACTAAATAATAAACAAGTTTGAGAACAAAGCCATTTTTTCAAACAAAAGTTAAATTGAAAGCTTTTATTTTCGTTCTATAGACTAATTTGAAATAAACTGTAATTTTTCAAAAAGTCTTATGAAGTTTATAGTTTCCATTGAATGTTAGAAACATTTTGATTAGAAATTATGTTGAATTCCATTCGTGACAAGTTTGTCATTTGCTTGAAATGTTATCATTAGATTCAAAGAAATGACTGCCATTCCAACAATCCTCAAAAATTTTTTCAATTAAATTTCAAATGCAATATACATAATAATAAACTCTTAATTGATTTTCTTAAGATTGTTCGATTTGTTAGTTTCAATTTGTTCACAATCTATTCATATATTATTTTAAATGTCACAATAGTTTATTTTTTGCATTTAAATTTATATTATTTTATTAATAAAAAGCTTTGGAAAATATAGAAATATTGATACAATTGATATTTTATTGAACTTTCAATTAAATGTAATATATATATTAATATTGATGCGAGGTGTTAATTAAAATTACTGAATCATAGCATTTTTCATTGCAATTAATATAAAAATTGGTTAACTCTGTAGAATTGAGCTTTTATGCGATTCCTTTAAAAATAAACTGATTTTTTCCAAATTTGTAATACTATGTATAATTCTAATATAAATGAAATTTAAACTACTTATAATGATAATTATAATGTAGATAAACATATGCACTTATTATTGATTTTGTTTTATTTTCATTCAATTTTATTAAATTCTATGGTTCGTTTTGTAAAATTTATGTACTTATTAAAATTTGATAATATATAATATTTGTTATTTCAGAGATTTAAAGTTTGATGTATTTTAATATAATGTAAAATACAATACAGTACCTGTAAGTAATGTATAATTAAAATAGTGGTACATTTGTATAATACTTGTACAGTACGAGCGTATACTGTATAAGACAATAATAAATATAATTCAATAAGTACTAAATTTAAATTCATGGTATTATTTTTGAAGGTTTAGCTCTAATGTAAAAATAAGATTGTGCTTAAATCACTTGGAAATGACTTTAACTTAATCTCTAAAGTAAATTCATATAAGCTTTAAAAGCTTTCGGGCGATAATATTTCATAGAGAATGTTAAATAAAGAAAATAATAACAAAAATCGATGAATAAACTAATGGCATAATTAGACGAAATGAGATGAATAGCAATTATTTGATATGATAATAATGAATCTGCTTTTTAATGATTAAATGAGTCTCGAAATGTGTTGTTATTGAGAAGTTAAACAATTAGAAATAATACGCGACTGTATTATAACAATGCAATGACTGAGTTGAGCATAAAAGCATTTGACACCATAAAACACTTTTACAGTTGATTGCAGTCATCCACTGATTTATAGATCCTTCGTCGATGTCCTCGGAAATCCTCGCAGGTGACAGGGATTGAGAGGACCACAGGAGGCCAACTATTTAAGCATTATCTGCAAAGTACTAGAATTCAAAATTGTTAAATGAAACAAATAAATGGTATAAAATGATATTCTATACCATATTACTAACTATGTTAGCACTTCAATACTTTTGGTAATTTTTAATTTCGATTAAATATTATAGTAACTGCATTTAGTATTTAGTGTGTGTTGGGTTATGGTGTATGTGTGTGTGTGTGTAATAGAAAAAAAGAAGAGGAGAGAGAGAGAGAGAGAGGAGATGTCGTTGAATTGATGAAACTATTTTTCGTCATAAATATGAATATGTAATAAATTAGTTTTTGTGGCTTAATATAAGCAAGCATTACATTACACTGCTTTCTACAGTGCTGTAGAGAGCCCGGCATTTATTATAGCACTCTAACAATTCTTCTCTCCTGCATATACACTACTTTGTATATAGTGTTGTGCATCTGCCTGAGGGTCGAGAATACTGTTGGAAACACAATCTAATGCCAGGTGCGTAGGAGTGGAGACCAAAATCACACGGACTAAACTTATATGTATTATTTCATTAAATTATACTCTCATTTAACATTAATCTTAATGAGATCGACTATAGGATAATTATTTAGTATTGCATCGCGTTTTGCTCTCTTAGCAAAATTGGCTCTATATTCCTGTTCTCAAAAAATATGATAAAAAACGTATGCGAGAAACAGATAGAGATAAATAGATAGATAGATAGACGGACATTAGCAACTTTATGTTACATTTGCGGGAATGCAATGCTTGCTTGTATAGCATGCACCTGCATATGCATAGAGAAATATTATGATATTATTTTCAGTGCACTTACTAAACATACTAAAAGCTAATTTGGTTAAGAACAGCTGTAAAAGAAGAGTAAATAATGTGTATTAATATTTCTACATCTATAGCATCGTCAATACTTATAGATCAGTAGCTTTTATGCTTTGTCTACAATTCTCACAAATCAACTCATTCAATGAAATCTAATGAACAAAAAATATTACTATAGATTAAAATAAGCTTTGCATAAAAGATAGAAAAGAAATAATAGACTCTATCACAGTGTGCAGACTTGTTCACACAGTAATGCTGTTAAAAGTGGAATTCGCTTAATAAACACAAAACTAATTTTCATAGAAAAGGCGAAAAGAGAGGGAATGTGTTGCCGTAACTTACTTTAAATAAAACTCTTGACTTAAACTAAAAACATGAGTGGCATAGCATAGCAAAGCAAAAAAAACACCTGCATTTAGAATAGCTGCAGGTTTACATAAAAGTGTCTGTTTCTCTAAATTGGCGGAAATAACCTCAATGGTAAATAGCAAAAAGAAGAGCTACTTTAGCTTTTAAACATTTTCCCAAATTCTAGTAGTAAAGTATACAGAAAGCTCATCTATGCCTCAACTAACCGGAAGTTTATCATTTTACAGTGCAAATGAAACTCTCTTAAGTAGCTGTAAATACATCTTTACTAAATGTTTATTGTAAGAAAACAAACACTTCAACAAATATTATGTCTATTTATTTTAATAGTTTTCAAAGTTAAGTGAATAAGCGATAGAAAAGCAAAACTTTATTTAAAACACAAAACCTTTTATGGAAAAGTATTAGTTCAATAGATTTTATTATTTCAATACTCAAGACATGGCTGTCTTGTAATTTAAATTATTGTAATTTTGATTAGAATGTAAGAATAAAATGTCAATTAATACCAGTGCAGTATTTATTGTAACCCAATATTAATAATTAATTTGGTTTTTTAAAGTATCAGCTTTTCATAGAATGCAATTATCTCATAATCAGTTAGATCTAAATAAGACTATTGACTTCCCTTGAAGTGATAGCACATATTGAATAATTCATGTAATATATAGCGAGCATTATTGTTCAAGATAGAGAATATCATTCAAGACATATTAATTATGAAAGGGCTTTATCTGTATTCTCTATGATTCAAAAAATTAATGATACAGTTTGATGATAAACTGTATTTTGAATGAGAGACGTTTTGCTAAAGCCATACTTTATAACCATTTGAAAACATCAAACACACATCAAAAAATTTTATGCTTAGCCTATGATATTAAAACTGAACTAAAAGTCGTGATCTTTATACGATGTGTTTAGGATTAGAGCTCGAATTGTGCTCTAGAATCCCGGCATTACTACGAATATTTACCACTTTTACAACAACGCCTAATTCTTTACTGCAAATTACTGCTTTCTGTCAAATGATGCTTTTAGGGCTGTACTCAGCCCTGGGCTATCAGTACGTTTTGCTGTTAGAATTGATATAAATTTACCAATAAATGCTATAAAGATTATCTCACTCAATGCCATCATTTATTTTAATATATATTTCTCTATTCCAAAGTACTGGTATGTACTTCTAATAAAATTAAATGTTAGATTATTTGTATTTAATCATTTATCATAATTGCAGACTAAAAATTTATTTCAGTTTCATTAAAAGTTAATTTAAATTTAAATTTAATGTTTTCATTAGTAAATATTATGATTAGTTGGATTACCACCTCTTTTCTGACAAAAACCAGTTAATTTAATTTTAATTAATTGACTCAGCTTTGTTTTATTTAAACCAACTTCAATACTGTACACTGTAGTATTGGTACTACTGGAGTATGCAAAACAATAATATAAAATAAATACTTTTTGAATTAACATAACAGAGAAGAGTACAAAAACTGAAAAATTGAACAGAAAAAGTGCATTTTCTAACTTAAAACGAAAAGATTAAGCAAATACAGTGTATGGCCTCTGACACTAATGCCTCTCTGATGCCATTCTGAAGCCATTCTAATGCCATTGTGAGTCCACTCGATTCATTTGATCGGAGAAGCGTAAAGGGTGCGACGGTAGGCATTTGGCTCAATAGAGTGAATGCTATTGTCGGCACAGGCCATCCATGCGATAGTGGTAGTGTATGCACGTTATCCATCCATGTTATCACAGGCCGGTAAGCATCCATGTATACGTCCTGTGTCTGTGAACCCCTGTCCTCATCACAGTTTCCGCACTCCTTTCCGCTCTTCCCTTCCAAAAGCAGTTTTGATTTTTCCAGTATTGTATCGACTGTTCAGATAGTTATGGCATATGAAGCACAGG
>JAQGCH010002204.1:0-13240 GCA_034699485.1 Nanhermannia elegantula
ATAAGAACTACAACAAAACCTACGAAAACACCGCAAAGGTCCACAACAACAACCAGAAGGTATGAAACAATTAAAACTTTCGTTAAGCAGTACTAACTTGTACAGAAAGAGTGCAAAAATTGCTACAATGTGTTCATCATTGATATTGTATTATATAATATAAAACTAACTTAATTTAAAACTCTAATAAGTAAAGTAATGTATAATTTTTTAATTACAGTAAAACTCTTTCAACGATTACTAGTTCTGATGGAATCACTTCGACTGATGGTATTAAAAATTAAGACAATTTTTGATTTTATTAAATTTTGATTTGAAACTTCAAAATTTTAGATGAAAACACCGATGTCTCAAATTCAGTACATGACTCTTACACTCCATTGTGGTTGATTGGAGTGATTATACTTCTATTATTAGCTGTGGGCTGTACTGTATTCTTTGTTATACAAAGAAAGAGGGAACTAAAAAGTGCCCAAAAGCCAAATCAAGAAATGACATAAGAAAAGAAATCACGTTTAAAAATATCAAATTTTAAAATTAAAGTTTTATATATCAAATAAATGAGAGTTCACACTGAAAGTTATGATTCATAATCATAATCACCTTCACCTTCGATGTGATTAATAATAATAATTGTTAATCGCAATAATAATTAAAATAAAGATTTTAAAAATCACACATTATTAGCGATGTATACTTCATGACCTAAATATAGTAAAAACGAGACTAACTTTACTGATGCACTACCGGAAGAACCACCGGTAGTGCAAACTATTCTAAGTTTAAGTTTAAAAAAGAAATTTTCTGCCGCCTTATCAGTCATTTGCCTTTTAGTTACACTTTAAAAATACATACAGTATTCGGATTATAAAACGTGTTCAAATTGAAAGAACCATTGATTAAATTTGTAGTTAGAAAATAATGATAGTGTTTTGGTATTTAGAGTAGTGATACAAATTTGGCTTTCCGTTAAGTACAGTAGAGAGAGTTCATTGTACCAAAATAATAGAAAATTACTTTTGTGAGTCTAACTTTTATATAATAAATTGGTTTAATAATCCATAAATTATACAGAACTAGACGAAAATAAGTTGCTTTAGATATCGTACTGCTTATGATACTACTTATCATACTACTTATCATACATTCTTTTGCTATACACTACTCGTAACACTTAAGTCAGACTTCTATTCTAAACATTTTCTTAGCAATACATTCAAAAACTTGTCCACAGCATTATTTGAGAAATAGTTCAGTTTACTAATTAGCGTACAAACGAAAAAACTCAATTTAAAACAATTTGAATTTTATTAAATTTTATTGGCATAACATAAATGACTTTGACTTTTTATTTTTTAAATATATTCAGCTGAATATTTCATGTTCAAAGTCAATACAGATATAATTTAAAAAACAATTTTCTGGTGGTAGTCTATTTCTAAATTAATAAAATATAGAGTTTTTTGATTAAAAATAATATATAGAGTTATTATTAATATATTAATTATTTAATTAGCCTAAAGAATGCGTTTAAAATTGAGTAGTTTTTCAAGTATGTTTGGTATCTATTTATCGAGCATTTTTGACACAATTTAGTTATTTTAAGTAAGCTTAATATCGCTGCAAACCAATACAATTAATGGTGTACAAAGGCTCAGGCTGAGCCCAGATTAGCCTAGGGTTAAGGCTGAGCCCAGATTAGCCTTGGGTTAAGGCTAAGCTTAAAAACTTTTATTTAGCCTGAGGCTCAAGTCTCAGTCAGGCTTAAGTTCGTCCTTTGAGTCGGTTGAGCCTCTATAGTTTCATTTTTCATATTGTTGTATAATATGTTTACACAGAAAATAGTTGACAACACATTAATCAAAAACTATTAGTTATGAATATCTAGTTTTCCTAATTATGCAATGTAAAAAAAATTACAAACTATTTTTACTAAAGGTATAGCTTTTCTAAATCCCCTTTTCTATAATTAGCTTAAAATATTAAAATACTCTTATTATTTTGGTATATACAGGTATTATCAGAAAGTATTCTTTGATGTAGTGATACTCATGACTAAATTCTTTATAGCCCTTTTTAACAAAGTTGAACGAGCAGTTCCTGCAATTAATGCTAAGCTTGATATAATCTCATTATAACAAAATACCAGTATGACTATTATTACTGCTGTATTATTACATATTAATTTTGATATAACTTTAGGGTCATGCTTAAGGTTCAGGCTCATTGGGTTGAAAACAGTCTCAGTCAGGTCTGAGTGAGACTGAACCTGTGTGCAACATTAAGTACAATCAGCAAATCTAAAAAATAATTACAATATTATGGATAACCTTCTCTGCTTATCTATGATAACCTTTAATTATTTGCTTCGTTTTTAAATGTTTTAATTCGTAAATTTTACATAATTCTCAGTTAAAAATATTAAATTCATGTAATACTATTGATGATGTAACTAATTAAGCATCATGTAAAATGATGATGTTCATTTGATAAAAATAATCTTTATTCTCAGGCTTTATTATACTGTATTTTCAAAAATTTTCAAATTTTCAGTTCAACCACACCAAAGATATAATTAAAATTCATTTAAATGAATATAAAATGAAATCACAATATTTTCGGACAATTATTTTAGAACTAAGTTATAGTATTTGAGCAAAATTAATATAAAAATCACAAACTCTATAAAGAAGATCTTGTATTAAGACAATTAAGAGCTTTAATACATATAACAGTAACAGTACAACTAAATATTTAATCAATGGATAAACTTTTTTCCGGGTGTATCAGCAGAAGTAATAATTTGGATGTAATTTAAATATTTTGCACTCATATAAAAGCCATAATTATCAGTTACTTTTTACAACATAAAAAATTGTTTATCATATCATTAACATTTATTTATAAGTTAAGCTTATTATAGTTTTTCTACTTTCTACTTATGCTTTCATATATTTTTTTATTTAGAAGTTAGTTTACTATTATTTCCTAGTTAGCCAGCGCTCAATCTTCGGGCTAAAAATGAATTTAACATTAAATTAAGGGAAATAAAGTTTAGGCAAAATGGGCCAAACTTTGAAGAATGGGTTGGAATTAATAGTTACGTCAAACATATCACCGAACCAGAAGTTAAGTATGCCTTAAAGGTCCTTAAAACAAATTTCAATGATTTGGATCAACACTTACAAAAGTTTGGCGTAAGTCAGTCAGTCAGTCAACAATTCTCTTTCTCAAACACACTCTCTCTTTCGCTGCATCAATAGCTTCAACCTTAAAAATGGGTCATTCGCTTCACTAATATTTTAAATCTAAAACATTGTTTACACGCTGTGGAAAAATCGTTTCTAAAAACTTTTCTATTTCTTGTGAGAATTTTCTTTCTTCTGTTGATTGATTAATTGGAAAGTTCTTCCGACAAAGTTTGTAATTGATATGTAAAAGTTTATCAATGCTTTGATCAAATGCAAGATTTTATTCACTAATAATGATGATGTTTGGATATCAGAACATTTCGTTTACTTTTATATTTTGTATATTCTGTGTTATTTCACTAACCAGTTGTCAGTTCAGTATTGTATACAGTTCTGGTAGAAGTCCTGGCGATGGACCGCGAAAATTCCCATTCTTGAGAGCTCTTGTTTCACAATTTATATCAGAGAGAAGTTCTCGGGATTTCGCTAAAGACGATGGACATGATTATCAAGCGGTGGATTCGCACAAAACTAAAACAGAAACGAAAGTCCAAAATTTGCAATCAATGGAGCATATAATGGATGATATTAACTCTCAAAATAATAATATGGGCACACTATCATCAAAAACTCGCGGATATTTTCTCGTCAATATACTGTCCCGAATGCTCAAGTCTGTCAACTTCACTGAAGTAAGTACTCATTCATTTTCCATTATATTCTATTGCTTTTATAGTTTGTAACTAAAGTTCTATTCAATTAAGTTTTCCAATGCTTTCTCTTTTTTGAAAATCAAATTTTTAAATATTTTATTGTAAATTTCAAACACTTTTGGTACTTCATTTAGATATAACCAGTGGTTTGAAAGCTTGCAATCGTCAATAGTTTTAAATAATAAATATTAATATTCATAACTGGGATAATAAGTTGTTAGGAAGTTAAAGATCAGTTTGATATGAAATTAATAACCATTATTAAAGTCTGTCAATAATATGGTTGGTATTATTTGAGAAAATTATAGCGGAATCAAATCCGGAAATCGTGAATTAGTTTGTTTCAAACTTTCTCTCTTTCTTTAAATAATAGCATTTAAATAGGAAATTAATATTAATAAAAAGTTATTATCAGTCAAATCGTTGACTAATTATGAATGAATGAAAAAGTAGTAATTGAATGCAAATATTATGAGTTGAATATATATATAAATAATTTAAAAATAAATATTTGAATGCACTGTTTTATTGAGTTATTATTTATTTTCATGAATATAAATCAGTTAAGCCTTCAAATGCGTGATGGAATTTCTTCTCGTGCTTCTTGTTTAGCCTGCAATGCCGTCGCCGGTCTATTTTTAAGCTCCATTTACAGCAAGGAAATGATGACCGTTGCTGTCAATACGGTTTGCACCTCATTTAGATTGCAAACACCTCGAGTCTGCTCTGGAATTGTAGAATCATTTAAGGTAAGAGTTATATAAATTATTCACAGAATTCTATTCAAATCCAATTGGATTTTGTGCCATAACTTAAGCTGAAACTAACTTTTTTGAAGAATGGATTTATAAATAGCCTTAAGCAGTACAATAATTTTTCTTTAACATTAAATTGGGTTACTTTCGAGCAATTATTTTGATTTTCAATATAAAAATAAGAAATTCTTATTTTAAGATTATTTAATAAATTAGAAAATTATAATTTATTTTTTAATAGAAACTCAAAACATTACAATTAATTAGTGTGTACTTAAAATAAAATTGTAAATAAACTTTTAACTGAAGGCTATACCAATATTGGATACGCTTACATACGATACGAATTAGCCTTTTTGCAAAAAAAACTTTATTTTAAAGATAACTCAATAAGCTTTAGTATACCTGCGAATAACTCTTTAAGAAAATTCATTTTCTTTCGTTGAATCGCTTGACATACAAGTTGTTTATTAATAAGCCATGAATTTGAATAATAATTTTCTGATCAAACAAACTAAAGCAGTCTTTAATTAACAAAGTCAAGTCATTTGGTATATCACAGTGGAAAAGTATTTGAGAATCTGATACATAATATAATACTAATACCTGGTATTAGTCTTGAAAAGTTCATGTTTTTAGACTTTGAGTTCATGTCAAACTTTTATGAATTGCTTGTCATCCATTCTATTAAAGTAATCCCATTTTTATGTCGGTCAACGGCATAATCCGCTTTCATATGACTGAACAACAAAGTTGAAAGTTATATGATTGACTTGATTAGCAAATTCATGAGATTTCCAATTTAACTGTATTAACCCGTCGTTTAACCCGTCGTTTTTATTGATTTAAAATTAGAATAAAGCTGATGTCGAATATAATCGAGAAATTTGAGGTCATTTAGCAATTCAAATACTGTATAGTCATTAATTGTTGATAAGAAGTAAATGTTTTCCGCAATAAGTCTTAATTGTTATACAATATGAAACCATTAGTATATGTTAGCAATAATTGGTGTTAATGTAAGTAGTATTGACCTGAAACGAAGGTGAAAGTTTCATTTGACTATTCAGGACGATCTCGATTATATACGAACGCATACAAATCTGAGGCGCGGCGAGATGTGTGCTGTGATATTTGGTATGGACTGCGCTCGGAGGGCCACTAAAAATCTCAATTGGACTATATCTATACCTGAAAGACAAAATACTGCCGACCGAAGATCTGATGATGACATAAATGAAAATTCAAAAACTAAAAGTTATTCTAAAGTAGTACAAGTGACTGATATTCACGTCGACCCTTACTATACACCCGGAATGAATGCTGATTGTGGGGAACCTTTATGCTGTAGACCAGCCGATGGTGTGGCCACCAGTCCGGAAAAAGCTGCGGGTGTTTGGGGTGATTATAGAAATTGTGACACACCTGTCGCTACATTAAGACATTCGCTCAAACACATCAGTGAAACGCATCCAAATGTAATTATCAAGCTTTCATTTTTAAATCAATTTTTCAGTAAAACTAATACCTCTTCAAAATGTTTATTTTTAACTTAAGGTTTTGTATTGGATGTGGACCGGAGACGTATCCCCTCATGATATTTGGAATGTAACACGACATGAAGTTTTATCCCAAATAAGATTAGTCACCAATTTGATGAAACAGTACACTCGGGTACCTGTTTATCCTGTTATAGGAAACCACGAAGGAGTTCCAGTCAATAGGTATAGAGCAGTAGTTCTCAAACTCGTGGACCACTTGAATGTAGAAAATTACGTGATTATCATAGAGCTTAATATTAAAGTTTTTAGCCCTAAGGGCCACTTGTGGTCCGCAAACGCAGTTGAGAACCGATGGTATAGAGAATGTCATTACTACTGATTAAAAATAGAAAGCAAAGTATTTTCCATTTCATATTGTACTTGAATTCAATGTCTTTTATGTCCTTCCACTCAAGCGTACATTTAAATGTTTAATATAACCTAATTTTCAAGTTCGAGATAAGATAATTATTAATTATTTTCATCGAAAGTCTTTTGCTTTTTAAAATATGAAATTGCTTTGGTTTTTTAATTTCACTTCAGTTTTAAATATTGCTCTAATATATTCACAGTCAGTGAATTAGAATAATAGTGACTTAATTAGCTTAATAATGACCTCATATTATTTCTTGTACTCTTAACTTCCTTGTCTGCAAAAGTGCATTATTACTCTATTATTGTACTCTCATTGCCTACTTCTTAATAATGTAGAGCTGAAGGTGGCTTTCATTTTTGAAAAATAGTTTACACACTACTAATATAAGTTATGTTGAATTCTATTTTTTACTCTCATTAGTTTTCCACCCCCTGAAGTCAAAGGTGAAAACTCTATTTCATGGCTATACAATGCAGTGGCTGAAGAATGGTCTTATTGGTTACCAAAGGAAGCTCTTAAAACCTTGAGATTGTAATTATTATTATAATATTTAAATTTTATTTTAATCATAACCTCTAATAAAAAAATTATGTGTCTTTTCATATAATATCTCTATATCTCTAATCTGTATATAATTAATACTATTTTATTAAAATAGTGGCGGATATTACACAGTTAAGCCTCGTTCTGGTTTCCGTATTGTGTGCATTAATACAAACTATTGCGCTCGACTGAACCCATGGAGTTTATTTAATCCAATAGATCCCGCCAATCAACTTCAATGGCTCAGTGAAGAGCTTTTCAAAGCTGAATCAGATGGCGATAAAGTCCATATTATTGGACACATTCCTCCAGATAATAGAGAGTGCACTCAGGCTTGGCTTTATAACTTTCTGAGAATAATAGACAGATTTCAAGACACAGTTTTGGCCCAATATTACGGACACACACATAGGGATGAATTTCGTTTATTGTATTCCCCATATTATCCAGAAGTGCCAATAAGTTTAGCATATATCGGACCGAGTATTACGCCATTCACAGAAAACAACCCATCCTATCGTTTGTATCATATGGATAATGACGCTTATCTTGTCGATCACGAAACCTATTATTTTAATTTAACTGAAGCTAATCGAGGCAAAAGTGGTCCTAAATGGGTTCAGGAATACAAAGCTGTCGAAGCCTTCAATATGTCAACTATGGGTCCGTATGGATGGCATGAATTGATCAATAAGTTTGAAAACGATGATACGTTGTTCCAAAATTATTATAAACTTTATTATCGAAATAGTGATGTTAAAATTCATGAGCACTGCGATACTAAATGTAAAAAATTTATTTTAAGTGATTTAACTGTATTGCATCCGCTCAAGAATAAGCCCAAAGGATTTTTCGGTAGACGAAAACATAAATAGATCTCAAGCCCTGTTATCCTGTTATTATTGTATTATACGATATAATTGAAATCATCTATTTATTAAATTACTGGAATTGCATTTCACACCACTTTCTTTGTTAATTAGAATGTATTCAAATCAACAGTAATCAAAATATGATCGATCGTTAATATAAGTGTATATTTTAATCAATTTTGTGAATAAATTTTCAATATTCCATTCAAATATTCAATTATATCAAATTCAATATCTAAATACTTTTGAGCTGCTTTTGAGATAAGCTCTATATTAAGATTCACTTTAAAAGTTTGAAAATATAAAAAACTAAAAATTGACTTTAATTATATTGATGTTATAAACTTAGTTAAGGCACGAATTACTGCCAATAGTCACACAAAACGTACAGTTAACAGGAAAGTAAAGGTTCAAAACTATACTACGGTATTATGATTTTACAGGAAAATTGTAAATTTAATTACAATTTAATCTAAATATTTTTGAATTTACCTGTTTTCAGAATCCATGATCTATTCAATAAATTGAGTCAATTTTTCTAAAAGTTTTGTTAATGAATTCTATTACAGGTATCACAAACACATCAAGTTTTTAATTTATACTTATTTTAGTAATTCAGTTGATCTGAATGTTGAGTTGTGAAAAGTTTGACGGATAGAAGAACCTCAACGACAGCTGCTGTCGATTATGTTAGGTTAGGTTAGGTTAGATTAAATTAGGTTTGAATGGCCAATTCGAACCAAAACCAGTTGGTGTGGAGGATATCTAACTTGAGTAAACTAATGGTTCAGATTAATCTCACCGCAAAGGTAACTTAAGTATTTATTAGAGGTCGCTTTTTGACAGAAAACTCGCATCACTGATAACCTAAATCAACTTTACACCACTTTCAATACAGTTAATAAAATCGAATGATCAATATTTAGTAATTTGGATAATAATTGCAAACAATTTGAATGCAAACATAAATGATGCCGTCTCAGAATGGTTGGAACAATGCCATACCGGAATCGACCTCTCAAGGAAGAGACATTTTCTTGCCACACAAAGGTCCCGGAATATTGTATATAGAATTGAATAAGATCTAAAAAATACTTAACATGAAAACTATGAACGAGTTGTCAGTCACTATAAAATACTTAAACTATAAATAATACTTTGAAGACCACTTTGAGATGTATTTAAAAAACTTATAATCAGTAAATAAACTCTAAATATTATTAATATTATTAAATAATTAATTGATACGGCAGATATTGATAGACTGTGATATTGTGTCCCAAAATGTGCCGCAAAAATTTAGAAATACGCTGAAAAGACATAGAATCACATACATAAGAATTGGCAGCTAATTAATAACCAATTCATGTTCATCACTAGAATAACATTCAAATCAAATATAAGCCATTCGTCAGAAAAATTTTGTCAGGAAATAAGAATTAAATTGATAATTAATATATCTCATAAATGGTATATTTTTGTTTTTAGACAGAACTCAAAATTCTGCCGAATTATAATTTTCTGGACCAATACAAAAACTAAAAACAATTATTCAAAGAATCATTTAATTGAATTTAATTGGTTATAGTTTTAGTGAACACACTTTTGTTGGGTTTATTAAGTTATGAATGATTAAAAAACTGAAATCAATTGATATTAGAGTTTAGTGTTTTGACTGTCTTTGATATTGAAGGCGTCGGTGTAATTGAAATTAACATCAAAAGGACAGCTATTGTTATCATAACTTAAATCTGCGAATCTTTTAGCCAAACGTTTTTGTTTCCTCTGTTTGAGTCGAACAGCAATAGCAATATTAAGCCGAGTAGAAGACGAGCTGAGCCAATGCATAATTGATAGCTTTGAAGTATATTTCATGTGAAACTTTAAGAAATAATACCAAAAATATTCAGAAAATGATTGGAGAGGAACAGGTTTTGATACATTAAGAACTGGGTACCAATACTTCATCAGAACATTCCAGTGAATAGATGGCGAAACACTATTCATAGCAGAACAAATACCTTTACCCATTTCGACACCAACTGGCACTGGAGGTGTCTCCGCATTAATCAGTGGATACCATTCTTTCCAGAAAATAAGTTTACACAGCTCTACCACTTCTTCATTACTTCCAGAACATAGATTGAAGCGATCATCTGTTCCAAGACAGTACCCAATGACTCGCCAGAAGTAAAGCAAACAATTAAAGTCTTGATCTGATAGTGAATGTAATCCACACTGTTTTGGAAATAGAGCCACAAATCCGATGAAAGCGAACTGGGCGTGAGCCATACCGTACTGGGGTATCCATAACTTGTCAGTTCCTTCTATTCTATTGCTTTTTTGGTTCATCAAATTCGAGACCTGTCTGTGCATTGCTCTCACACTTCTCAATGATTTGTATGATTTACTTTCCGAGTCAAACGGGTTATATTCGTACCAATACTTCACGTGAAGTATTGTTGAAAGATATCTTCGGAACAGTTTCGGCACATTTGAAGAATTATTTGTTACAAGAAGTGGTGCCAAACCTTCCGCGTGATTCAGAACAAGTAATAGACCCAAAAATTGTCCAAATAAGAGGCTTTAAAATAAATTTTAAATCTAATGAATTCAAATTTTAATTAATATTTTTTTAAATTTTATTATTTTATTTAATATTTGAATTAATATTTATTTAGAAATATGTCACGACTTTTATAAGTTCAACAATTTTTTTGAATTTATGTTTTAAGTGGAACATTAGGAGAATCGAGAATTTGATTAATTTTTTTGTAATAAAGTAACTAAATCTCAATCTATTAATCTTATTAATTATTTACAAAGTTTTCCTTTATTGGACTTTTTCTTGAAAAGTATTCACATTTAGTTATAACTTATAAGTATTTGCGTAAGTATTACATAAAACGCGACTAAAGTGTTAAATGGCTTTTGCATTGACCATGACTTAAAAAATAAAGTTTGTCCTATTTATTGAAACGGAATATTAGTTAACCGAACACTTTTATGAGAAACCTTTTACTTATGCTTATTATTTTGAAGAGAAAGTCCTTACAGATCTCAACTCAATGAATCTAAAATAAACTTAATATCTCATAAGTGGTTAAAACCGTTAAAGCAAATAATCAGTTATCAAATTTTATAAATATTACATTAAATTTAATCATTTATTAACAAGGATTTTGTGAATTTTTTTCGAGTAAAACATTACTTGAGAACTATGAACTTATAAATGAAAATAAATAATCCTAAATCTATCTCTATTGCAAAGTGCGTTAATAGTTTAAGTTGTCAATAGTCGTGATATTATAATCTTGATATTGTGTTTATGTTATTTAAGATCATTGAACCTTCTATTTTATTAATTAAAAGTTAGAAATAAAAATGTGCACATAATATGTCAATTTTTATATCACATTACAATACTGTAGACATTATGCAGTACATGTATATTTCAGGTATACTGTATTTAAATATTAACCAAAACTTTCAATAATCTCAAAAAGTATGATGGTGAAACTATTAAATATTTTCCTTGTTTTAAACTTTGTATATATTAATAATGATATTTATTTTTACATTTATTTACAGTGGATTTACAGAAGATCCAGAACATTTGTTTCAATGTAAGTCACTTAATTATCAAATATTTATATGTCTTATATACTAAGGAATCTAAAATATCCAACTAATATATAAATATTAATACTAATTATTTTGTCATCGCCTGTACAAATTTTAGTAATGTTGTGTAATATTTGTTTGTTTAAAAAACACTGAATATGTGGCCAATATATAGCAGAAGAAATGGCACCCGCCTGGGGTTCGAACTCAGACCCTTCGATCCGAGAGCGAAGCCATAGTGAGTTGCGCCACTCCCGACTTGTATAATATTTCGATATTATGAATTATAAATTTGATTAAAAACTATAAGTTTGAAATATTATATTTATTATAAAATAAAACCTTTAAGTATCCAATTTCTCAATTACTTTACCCGCTTGTGTGCCCATAATCTAAACAAGTTTTTTGTGTTTTTTAATTGTTTTTTTATATGTGCAGTTTTATTAATTATTATTTGAATGCTATCTAGACTTGATTTCTCTTAAATTACTATATTTTAAGCATTGAGAAAAATTATAAACCGATTGCAATAAATAATTTGCAATAACTTTAACATCCAGTTAATGATTGAAACATTTGAATAAAAAAGAGTTATAGAGAAAAGAGTACCTTGTATAATATTTACGCGCCAATTGCTGCGATCTTATAAACTTGATTTCATCGAACCAAACCGGGGGTTTCTCAGGAATCACGTTCTCTGAAATACCACGAAATAATTTTCCATTTTCCAAAATATCTCTCCATTTACGTTCAGCAATTTCTTGCGCACTTTCATTAGTCATTATCTTTAAGTTGAGCTCTAAGTAATTTTGATCAGAAACAGAAAATGAGAGTAAAGTAAACGAAAGGAGATATATTTGAAGGATATCAACTTTTCTGATAAAAGTTTACTAAAATTCTACCCAATAAGACTAAGTTCACCATTCCATGAGTTTTACAACATTTATCTAATGAGCCATAAGTTAAAACCTCAATTCGCTTCAATCAATTAATCCATACGAATAGTTACCGATAGTTACGGTACAAAAGAGGATAATTTTTATATATATTGTACTTTTCAATATAATTTTTATCTAATCCATCTCCTAATGTAATCCAATTATATCATGTTTTATATTTAAATAAATTCAATTTTATTTTGTTTTTTATGCAAAACGAAAACTTACTGCAGATTTGATACAATTGAGAGTAATAAGGATTTTAAGTAATTAGGATTTCACTTAACAGAAAGTTTAGGAAGAGATACTGGTTATTACGCTGTTGTTAGTGAAAAGCACTCGAGCAAGTATTAATTGCGCAAAATTGTCCGAAACTAATATACTTAGTAATTAAAGCTGTTTCCTGGAGTGGAGAAGTTATGCACCTGTGTTGCACCTGTAACTGACATAACACCATTGTCTATTAGGTGTCTTCCGTTGGATACTGTTCAAGTCAATCAATCCCTATTTTAACGCCTGTTATGGCAAACTTTATCCCGTTTTACATTTGAAAGAACGCTAATTTTAATCATTTAGAATATAACCAAAAAATATTTGAATGCAAACTAAGATTTTAATAAAAACCCGATACAAATAATAATTAAAAAAGATAAATTCCACAATATTTCTTAATGTCTGTCTGTCTGA
>JAQGCH010002205.1:0-13238 GCA_034699485.1 Nanhermannia elegantula
ATGAAATGGTAAAGAAGTTAGGTTCGGGTAGTTTTGGACAAGTAGATGAAGTGAAGGCTAAATACAATAAAAAATGCTGAAGTGTAGGACAGGGAACTAGAGTTCACAAAATGTATATAAGAAAGATATTAGAAAAGTTCGATACTCAAGTGTGCTCTGTTTAAGACAGTTTGATCTCAAAAGCCTTTGATACTCATTGAACCGTTAAGTTAGGGCTCAAAGTAATGAGTTTTTATATTATTCTTGAATCAGAATTTAGAATCAAATGAGAACTATAGGAAATATTTTCTCTAAACAAACATTTAGTGAATAGAAATAAGGAAATTGTTATAAAAATCTAAAATAAGATGGAAAACAATTTAAAAGTTAAAATTCAAACACTATTTTTAAAATTTAAACTTAAAAAAATTAAATAGATTACAAGCATTTAAAAAAAAGTTTAATTTGTCTCAAAAAATTATAAATAAAATAAACTTTTATTATAATTAAAAAAAACTCATACAATATAAGCTCAAACTTTTAATTACTATAGTTTATGATTACTGTACATTTGAAATGAAAAATCGCTTTTTATTGCTAATAAGAATTTTAATTACTACTAAAAAACAAAATAGATGTGTGCGATGTGCTCTTTCTCACGTGTAAATTTAAAAAATAACTGAGAGCTTATTCCATTTTTTTAACGGAAGTAAAGCATGCTCTCCAATGATGCAAAATCTTTTCAATGTAAAGGAACATCAAATGTTTTCGTAAGGATTTCCGAAACCATCAGATCCTTAACAATGTCTTCAAAGAGCTTTAATTGAAGACATTGGGATATATTTAACAGTAACAACTTCATGCAATGTTATTGTTAATGTGTTCAATGGGTATTTTGTTGATCGCTAAACACCTACTCACTCTTTTTGCGATATCTTTTTAATGAAAGTGATTCTCAACATATATATAAAACCGTTAAGAAACTTATTTAAGTTTTAGAAAAACTTGATTCAAAAGCATTTTTATAGATTATAACTTATAGTGTTAATAATCAGGATTCATCAGACCCCTTCGCGTCAGGGGGGGGGGGGGGTAAACAATGTTTAATAATTTGGATAACACTTAAAGTTGAAGTAAAAAAATTATCAAGAATTGAGAGATTTTGTTAAATAATTTAAGTTTACAATTGAATATTTTTTAAAAGCATTTAATTATTAAAAGGATTCAATTAAAGTTCAATTGAATTATTTAATCAAATGGTAGAATTCTTTTGAAACCGTAATCACAGGTATTAGGCAATTAGTGCTAATAGAGGTTCTCATTAGTTTTTGCTTCTATTCTATTGCTGTTCTATTGTACTTCTTATATATTTCTTCCTGTTATCTCATCAGCAGATCTATAACTTTTCCTCAAATACTGTAAAAGTTTCTCACAATTGCTAATAAACTAAGAAATGATTACCGATTTTTTTCATCAATCACAAAATCAATTAAGAAAGTAAGAAATTTAAATAAAAAAATTTTAATCAGTATTTGTACTAAAACAATATCATTTCCATTCAAATGAGAAATTTTTGAGTTCTCAATAAACTTTTCTCACAGGAATTTCACTCTAATTTTGTTTCTATAAAATTAATGATTTTTAGTCATAGATTATTGATTTAAATGTGAAAATATTTTTCATAAAAAATTGATTTTTTTCATTTTTTTAGAATTTCCGACTAATTCAATGAAATTTTTCCCAAAAATTTCAAGGCTCTGCTCATAAGTAAATGAATGAATAAAATAATGTTAAGCTTTAGGATTACAGTATATTAGCTTACAATTTATGCTTTAATAACTTAAATTCATGGAAACTCATCCTTAATGATGAGAATTAAATGATTAATAACTGAAAAAGTATTGAAAAAATAATAGGATTTATAATTTGTGTCTCTTATTAGGGTTGCGAACAAGATTTGAATCAATTAGAAAATAAAGTGTAGAATTGCTTTTTCAAGAACAAAAAATATCTTATCAGCCGATGATATCTCACAGATTAGTGTCAAAGGCATTGATTTTCTCATATTTCTTAAGTAAAAAGTAATTCAATTAATTTGAAACTTGTGTTTCTCTAGAATAATGATAAAGAGTGTGCACAAGACTTCATGTAATTATTTACGGCTCAATCTTTATCTAACCTGAAGACACAAATCGAAATTGAGGATTACTTTCAGCAAAAAACACCTAATTTAGAAAATAATTGTAATGACTTAAGAATTAAAATTTACTTAACTTATTATTCTCTTAACTATAATGAAAGGGAGTTTATTGAAGAGCTCTAATCAGTATATTTAATGCAAAAATTTCAATTCATTCATACTTTTATTAATAAGGAAAAACTTTTATGCAAAAACATTAAATGCATGCAAATTAAGCATAATTTGTTTGTAGACTTCAATGAACTTTCAATATATTTCTTTATAAATAAATTAATATCCGTTTTTAGTGGAAAATTGTTTAAATTAAAGCATTTCTGGTTTGAATAAATGATTTCCTTGATTTTGATTATAATACTAAAGCATATTCTGAAATCATTACATCTGCTATTCATCTCTCATAACAATTGTGCAATTATTTATGAATTCAGACATGTTTTACAAATTTGAATTGCAAGTAATTCTCTCATTATATAATTTATTAACTTGTTTGACATCTACTCTGAATTCTTGTGGCAAATATTGTGATTGTGGACCGCCTGCTATATCACCCGGAACTTCAATATTATTAAAAAATAAAAGTTTATCACTTAATGAAGGAAAAAGTTTTTATGAGAATGAATCAAAAATAAAGTATAAATGTTTAGACTCAATGAATCAATTAATCGGAAGCGAACATCGAAACTGCCAATTAGGGAAATGGTCGGGAAATGTCCCCCGTTGTGGTAATTAAGTGAACCAATTGATTAATGGATATTTTGATTAATTATTTGTTCAATTTGTAGCGATAAATGTTAGAAATAGCACACGACTCGGTTCTCTTACTATATTTATCTCTCAATTACCAACATTTTCTCCTGAATTATGTACTGATAATGAATTCTATGAGACCGGTCTATATTCAGTGCCAAAGTATTTGAGACCAAATGATTGTCTTAATTGGAATGTATATACAGATCAAGTCTGGGTTTTTAAACTTGAAGAAAGTATTGACATTTCTTATGTAAAATTGACTTTGTTTGCGAAAAATATGCGTAACATTTGGTCTAACAATAGGATTAGCATTCAATTAGAGATCAGAAGTTTATTAGGTTTTAAGTGTCCAAAAGTGAAGCATAGCTTTAGAAGAAACTATTTAACACTTGAATTCAATTGTGAATCTCAGCAACCATTTGATGGTAAAATTGAGTCAATTAATGTTGATTTTAAAGTAAAAGGCGTTTTGAGAACATTTAATATATCTGTATGTGATTTACGTGTCTATCAATTGCCATCTGATTGTGGTTCACCTGATTATCCACATTCTATTATAGCTAAGAATCAATTTGAAAGGATTTTTGCTTTTCATTGTAAAGATGATAACTATTTGATTGAAGGTAAGAATCAATAGATTAATAAAAGTTTTCCCGCTTTTATCAGTACTTAGCTTTCAGATAAATAAATCAATCAAAGGAAGAATTAATTCAATTCAACTGTCAATTGATAGCAAAACCATTCACTCTTTACTTTAATTGATATGAAAAGTTTATCCCTTAATATTTTACAGTATATATCGATGTAATAGATTAATTGCATTACATAATAAACAGGTTTCAATCACTGATTCTTATATCACTAAATAAGTATATGTCGACACATAAACAAGTGAAAAAATTTTATTATTCATAATGAATTATTCATTTATAATATCTGTCAACTATTAAAATCATGTGAATTACGTTTTTTCGATTAAATTCTTTGATTCAATATATAAGCCTTTAAGAGAATTTAAATCTTTCACATCAAAACTCACTTATAATGAACTTTTCAATCATGTTCTCAATAGTCTCACCAATAAATATCTGATCAAAAAATTTCAAAAACGTTGAACAATTGATATCATACTAAATCAGGTGAAAAATAAAATATTTTGATATTTCATTCTAATCAGAAAAAATGAAATCTTTTACATTATCAAAAGCTAACATAACATGTCCATTGTTTTCGAGCTAACCCTTGGCCGGGATAACCCTAACCCTGCCCCACACCGACACAACTTCAAAGATAAAGTTTTTGTATTTTATGTATCGTTATCTCAGTTGTTTGGGTAGTGGTCGAAAAGATTAAACAAAATACATTTTGAATATACACTTAAATTTTTTTTAGACTTATATAATTTAAGTTAACAAATCATTTATTATACTTTACAGGAAAGTATGTATTTTACTTTCGTAGCTTTAATTGTTTTAACGAAATATGTGTTCTGTTCTCATCCAAACCATCCAAACGAGGCATAAAATATATTTTTTGAGTGTGTTTTTCTGTCAATGGAAATAAATGAACTCAATTTGATATTTTGTCACAAATCGATCAAAAGTAACACTATTCTGAAAAGCACTGAATTATATGATACAGTACTTTGAAGTTACGTAAACCCAAGTTATTAAAAGTTAAGTTTAAACAGTTTTCAATAGAAAAACTAGACATTCAATGGAAAAGATGTTCTAAAAGCTAAAAGAATTTTTTCCAGTTATTTAGTCTTTTTAAAAGCTGTATTAGTCTGAATATTTCTTAAAGTGAAACTCAGTTCAAATTTAGACTAAAGAAACACCAAAAAACAGAATCGCACTGAGCTTTCCAAAAATTAAACATGTTATTAGTTAAAAATTTTCTTCTAAGTTAAAACTTAATACTAGTTATTTATCTCCATTTGATCTTTGGAGCAAAAGTTCATTTTAATTTCACTATTCAATGAATTTTCTTAAGATTTTTATTGTATAAGACATAGAGTAGTTTTTATTCCCTTTTGTTCTAAATTTATTCTTTAAACTCAAAATATAGGCTTAAATTGTTTATTCCTGGCATATGCATTAGAGTACACTCTTATTAGTCTAAATATTTCTGAGCCTAAACACTTCATTAGTAGAAAATTTGTTTTTATACTGTATTTTTTCATCCTTAAGGTATATAATAATCACTCAAATACATAGAATAGAAAATGGTTTATTGAGTGAGAAATTCAAACTAAATATAAAGTTCAGAATACAACAGATTATTTTCAAAAATTGTTTATTTTTTAATTTTGGCTTAACCTATAGGTCTAAAAGTATAAATAAGTTAATGGACATTCAAAGATCACAATTTATATTTATGCACTCTTGTTAGCACTTTTGATTTGAAAATATACAGAATTATTAATAATAATAAAAATAACTTTAAAACTGAGTTACTCTCTTTTCGCATATACTTTTTGTTACTGTTTCAAAATTTCATTTGAGTTCCAGCTCCAGTTCCAGGAACTAATACAACACAACTTTTTGCAGACACCTTCCGCAGAGTTCAATAGTAAATAACTCAAAATGACATCAATATTTATATGAAATAAAATTCAATATTTTAAATATTAAGTAAAAGAGTGGGAAATCATATTTTTGAAATGCAAAATAATTTTTTAATACACAATTAAAAATTATAATTTTAAAAATCAGCTTTATATATGATATTAATAATTGTGTAAGAAAGTCTGCGAAAAGAGAAGACACCTTTCAAACAAGTTTTGTTTTATATGGGACCATAAATTTTTAATTCATTAAATTTATTTTATTCTAAAACTATTAAAAAAGGAAATCATAAAATGAAATATAATATCAAATGAGGTTTAATTATGTCCCTGAAAGTGAATTAAATGAACATCTTATTTATGTCTATGGAATAAATGTTTACATAGAAAAGTGCTGTAACCCTGAATCTAGAACACAATGAAATATTTAAAAAATGTAAATATTATAAAAGATACACTTTTGTGATTGAGCATGAATTAAAAAAATGTTGACTTCATTATTTACTATACAATTTTTTTCTACAAAAAATTTTCTGTCTTGCTTTCATTTTTAACATTGATCCATAATTTGAGTACAAGTGTCACCATATTTACGAGTTATTTATTTATGTATACACTAAATTCATACACTCCAGTAATATATAATACTATACATCAGCTTTTAGACAGCAGATCAAAAAAAATCAAAACTAATCCTACTTTTTCATGCATATGTCTAAACCTTGGCTCAAACAGACCGAGGCTGAGACTCAAAAGTTTAGGTTTTTAGAAAAATTTAAACATAAAATCTTTAAAACTAAAACAATTAAACCTTATAATGTATCAACCTTAATAATAATAATAATTAGATTAAGGCTTTATAAAGTAAAATTCAAACCCAATATTATAATGCATTTTAACCCTGAAGACTAAGCTCAGCTCAATATCTCAAAAGTTAAGTCAAGATTATGGGTAAAGTATGAAAAACCCGAGCCTTGCGAAGAACTGCATTTTGATATGCTCTTAAGTTAATAGATATGCAAAAGTTGACCTCAATTTTTTTGTTATACTTCGGATGAATTATAAATTTTTGATGCGACCAAAGAAAAATAGAGAGTTGTGTTTATAAGAAAGTGTGTCATTTGAGATCAACATAACTTTGATTTTCAAATGAATAAAATTTGAATCATTAATGAGTTGTGTGCTTTTCAAATATGTCCAGGAATGTAAACTTATCGACCTTAAAAATAGTACTGTACACGAAATAGGCACAAATAGGTTCTAAGTTCAATTGGTTAGACTTTATATATTAGTAATTTTATTTTATTTACAGCACTGTTAATATGTATGTTGAGATGTATTTTTCAAAATACTCAAATACTTTAGTCTAAAACGTTTGAAATGTTTCCTTTGAATCGCTGTCAATATATTTCGTTTATAAATTACTTAATTCTGTTGATAGAAAATTGTTTAGTACTATAGCCTATGCGTAAAGGAGGAGATTTTAGTTTTAGTGAAATTTTAATTTTCAAATCCAAATATTACTTTAATCTAATAAATTGAAATGTTCTGTTTCATCAAATGCTCATAAAATTTAATATTTTTAATGTAAAATAGTTTACAAAACTTAAAATGTAAACATAAGTTAGGATAAGATTTGTTAAACATCAATATTCATATGAGTGTCTGATATGTGAACTTAAACAGAATATATTTTGTGACATATACTTTCAGTACGCAATAGTAGCAATTTCTGGCAATGTTCAGTCCCTGAGGATAAGAATTCGATATACTGAAAGTTTTTTTATAGTTTTATGATTTTTATTTACTTTTAAGTAATGTAGACCTCAGGACCTGAGCCTAGGCTTGAAAACTCGTAACACAAGAACGAGGTAATCTCTCAAAACGAACAATTATATACAAAAAATCACCATTTAATGGGTTTTTTAATATAAAAGTAAATGTAAGGCAAATGCCTGAAGATAATTAAGGTTAATGCCAATTAACAAACACATACACTTTAAAGTAAATTACTAACAAATAATTAATGTGAATTCAAGTGAAATATTGGGTTCAGGCTCTTCAGGAGCCTGTAGTTTGAAATTCTAGGATTGAGCTGAGCTTGAGCTTGAGTCTAAAATTATAAAATAGAGCCTAATAATGATATACAATAAAGATATTTCTTTAAATATTTTTAAACAGGAAATTCATACATAAAGTGTAATACAAATGGAAAATGGTCTGCAGATTCGCCGACTTGTGTTCCTAAGCCTTACTGCGAACTAATGGATAATTCTGAACTCAAAAATAACTTAATTGTTAATTATGAAGAAATTAATATTTCAAAAAATGGTGTTCAAGTGGTTTTAGACGGAAAACTTGCTTACTTTTCCTGTAATTATAGCAACTCTTATAATGAGAGCAAATCAATGAAGTTTTATGGTATGACACAAGTTATATGTAGAAAAGGAGAGTGGTTTGGATTATCTTCGCTCCCATTTTGTGCATTAGATAATGAAAATAAATTTCATAACAGTGGTAAGAATTATCGTTTTGATAGGAAATTATCCGAATTGTTGTCAGAGCTTCAAAAAGTTTCATTAATTTTTCCTTAAAATAATTGAAATATATTGTATGCTAAACACAGTATAACATTAGATATATTCTTAATTAAATTAAACACTCGTTTAATAAAAAAACAAAAATAAAATCGTTGCTAAGTTTTAAGATTATTAATGGTATAGAAATTATTTTAAATTTAGTGAGAGTTAAGCGCTTTCACAAAAAAATATTTTATTTCATTAATAAAATATTAACGCTTTCGGCCTTCGGAGAAATCTTTCTCAGAGATAAACGAAGAAAGTTCTCAATATTAAACTTAAAAAAATAAAAAATAAAATTTTAAAATTAACCTTAATTTGAACTCAATAGTCAATTAATTAATAACCATTTAAATAAAGTTTTGTCTCATCGTTAATAATGTATTTCGGTTTTAACTACACCTCATTGATGTGAATCACACTATCGTAACCATAGCTCAGATTTAGCTTTTCTCATACTTTATAAGCTCGAACTTATCTAATTTAACTGAATGAGAAAAAATATTCTAATTATAGTACTTTTTCAGTCTCCAGTTATGTAAATATTAAGAAATATTAAATTAAATTATTGCGTTCAACAGTACAGTAAGCAACAAAATAAAATGTATTATCACTACTGATATTAATATAAGTTCATTCTCAATATAATTTGAGAAAAAAGCGAACCCGAGTTATAAAGCGAAAAAATGCTGCGAAATGAGAAGAAACCTAAAAAGCGTACTGTTGTATAAGTAAATTACAAAAAAATTTAGCTTAGGATAAGCATTACATAGCTTTCTGTTACTTATTGTAATTGGATTGTAATATTGATTTCTAAATACAAAAATATTTAATATTTATTTTTAGCTGAGCAGAAAGTAGTGACTGACAAAATCACAGTTATATTGATGGGAAGCATAATAGGAATTCTGAGCATTCCTGCGATTTTGCTGATTAGGCGCTCCATAAATAAAAGGCGGAAAATCTATAGAATGTAATTAATTTTAATTCGATTCATAAATCTAAAGTGTTTTCCTGTTATCAATAGTGACTTAAATCTTTATGACGATAATGAAAACGAGGATCACTATTACGCTCAAATAGATTACTGGGATATCAATTCTAAAATCAAGAATAACGAGAATCTTAAATCAGAAGAAGAATTAAATAATATCAATAAAAGTAATTTTTACATTCAATAGACTTTAAAAGTAACTGTTTTACAGTTAAAATTTATTATACAAATGATATAAACATTCAATTTTTAAAAGAGAGCATTTATTATGTAATAAAAATTTAATAATTAGACTCTAAATCTTTTTGAAAAAATTAACTTCAAATAAATAGTATAATAAACATGTGTTTTGATGTGTTAGTTATAAACATCTTCATTATTAAAACTAATTTTATGAATGATATATAATTTAAGTTTAATTTTTATAATAATTTAAAGCATTTCTTTATTAAGTGATACTTAAAGAGAGATAATTGTCATAATATGAAAATTACTTTCCTTAATAGCTTATTACTTTCCATAAGAAAATATTCATATATAATAAATTTAATTCAAATACAAGTTTTAAAGAAAACTTTTAGTTATGCAATTTTTTAGAACAATCAACTTATGATTGTTTGATGGGATGAAAGATATAGTTTTCCAATAAAACTTTGGCAAACATTTATTCAAAATTTTGAGAGAAAAACTATTTTCTGAACGAAAGAAAGCACGAGAAAAGAAATCGTGACATTATTATTATGTTTTACACAAAACTATTATATCTCACCCACAAAGACATACAAACATAATAAGTGATGTTATGGTGAAAAGACAATGAAGAATACAAAACATTTAATTTTTGCCTATAGTTGTGTTTATTTGAAAAAGGTTTTCTCCAATTAGGGTTTGCATTGTTTTGTTTAACTAATTGTTTGGAACATTAACAAAAATGATTAACCTTTTGGATCAGAACAGCTTAGTTTCTATCAATCGGATAAATGAGCTGAAAAAATTCTAATTCAGATAAGTCTGACACCAATTCAAAGGAAGATTTATATAATTTTCATGTGTTTATTATTCAAGAAGTACAGTACAGTGCGATATATCATGATTGAGAAAATGAAAAAAACAATAATAGTTTTGAATTTTGTTTAAGATAATCTCTGTTTATGGATTTAAGGTTATAATTATTAAGAAAACAAGCCCTGATTCTCACAATAAAAATTTTACGTTATAAAAATCATTTTCCTAATCACTTTCTAATCTGTACTTAAGTTAAAAAATTGTGAAACACTATTTAAATGCATGTCTTCTCCCAAGGGAAAAATGATTTTGACTGCAATTGATATACAAAGTTAACATATAATAGAATTACATTATATTTTAGAGTTAAATAATGTTTCAATTCTCTAATTCATCATCATTTATAATAGTTTTTGTGACCAATAAAATAATTTCGAGTCTCGATTGCACTCGATCGAGATCTAGGGTCTCGACTCCCTAATCATCCCTCTAATTATTATATGTCATCAAAGCTAAGTTTGAAGCTCATTAATAGGATTAGTTAATGCTCTATTTAATTCTTCTAACAAATAAAAAATTGTTTAATCACTTCAGAGGGAAATTCAGGCATAAACTATCATTTGATTTCATCTCTTATTAAAAACTTTCCTTAAGGTTAAATATCAATCAATTATATCTCAATCTCATGTAAATTGTGTGTAATATTTCTGTACTTTGTATCAAATTTTAAAATATTTTTTATTTAAAATCAAAAAATTTGCAGACTTTTAAATATCGATTAAAAATTAAAATATCTTATCAAATATTTCCGCTTTATTGGGAAAATGAATCAAATTTTATATTTTTGTTTTGTTTTTGTAAAACTTTATTTTTCAATTAAAATTGATTATTTTGCCGGAAAATAAATTTTTACCTTCAATTGATTTTAGTTTTAAAAAACAAAAAATTCTGAAACATATATAGAGATAACACCACAGACCTACAGTTTAGCATTAATACTAAACCATACCATACATACATAATATAATTTAAAGATATTATATATTATGCAAAATAAGTGCAGAATTAATATTTATTTATCAACAAAAATAAATTTATGCCTTAATTACATAAATAAACTTTATTGAAGAGTTGACTAAAAATAAAATTCAATTAAAACTATTTTAAAGTGAATTTGAAAGTTTCTAAAATAGAGACCAAATGAAGGAAATGAATCCTTTGAACATTTATTCATTTGGATAACTTTGAAGTGCAATACAAGGCTTTGTAAGTCTGTAAATACCTATATTGTACAGTATTTATTTGCATATCAAGTCGTGAACTTTGAAGCCAGTCGTGTAAACAGAAAGTGGATTAAATGCAAAACTTTACTGTAAAAACTGAATTACATTGCTATAAATGAATTACACTCTACAGCAGAATTGCATACTATTCAATACATTTGCAATAAAATAGTAGTTTTATGATTTAATACTAATAAAGCTCACGATATTTGCTATTAATATTTACTCTATAGGTATACAAATAACATTCTGTGTTTCACTTGTTTAACAAATGCATAAAATTAATGCAGAAGTAATTTTAAAAGTGATGCAAATTTTTAAATAATTAACATTTGCTTTAAAAGGCTTACATTTAATTAAAGGTAACTCTAAGAGCACTCAAATTTAATAAACTTTTAATTGATTTTTCACCAAAGATATATTTATGCATTTATTTAAACAAACAGTCGTAACAGTCATAAAATGAACAGAATATTATTGAGATAATAAATTTCGAAAACTTGTACTCATTTTATTGCAATGATATCAAAAAATTATAATATAAACTTGTATTTTATGCTAAATTTAATTGAGTTTATCATAGTTTTCTGATTGTAAACAAATTAAGTTTAAAGGGCTTATAATAAGAGGAAATCATTAGGTTCACTCGTTTTCTAGTTGTTCATGATTTGGTTCTAATGATACAATTGTTACGAATCTAACAAAACTTTCTTGAATTATAAATTGTAATAAAGATATTTGCATTTCGGATGAGCTTAAGAGTTAACATTCCATACTATACTTTACTTGCGTTTCAATCTAATGAGCATTTCCTCATATTATAAGTTAAATGTATGCCAAATGAAAACCAGTATTTGCAAAGTTGTGGAAAAACATAAAAATAATTTTAACTTTTTTCTGGTGCAAAATATTGTTAATCTTCAGTTTGAATCTGAAGTTGGGCACAAACTTTCAAAAGTCTAAGATTTATAGAGATTTTAAACTTGAGATTGTACTGACAGTATTTCTCAATGTATTTGTGCTAATTATTTACAGTTTTAAAGATATTTATTTCGAAATTTAGTTCTTAAATGATAGTTAAGACAAAGCAATACTTAAAATCAAGTGATTTAAAGTTAAGGTAATTAATTGATTTCGTTAGATGTCTGGTATAATATTTAAATAACAAAATAGATATTTATCATAAATAAAAAGTAAAATTTTAAATAACTCAAAAAATCTAAAATTTAAATATAAGAAAAGGATTATATCTTAAAGCAACTCATCATAGGTTTAAAGACAAATTGCAAATTAAGAAAAAAAACGAATACAAGACAATAATCTTGATATTTAAACTGTTGAAAGCGAATACTTCGAAACCTATATCAAGAATTGCATTATTCAATTGAATAATTTAAATGAATACAATTTATTCAAATGGATTAAGTCTTAACAACCATCACATGTCTTCATCTTTATAGGACTGATGATATAACTTGTGGAGTTGAAATCCTACCTCTTTAATCAATAATCCCATACAGTGCGATAAATTAATTACAGTTTACTCAATGAAATAGGTTTTAATAATACAGAATTTTGAGTTTGATGTGAATCTATTGGTCGGACTTGAGAATTGAATTCTCCAATATCATAGAATTTATTTGGTTTGCTGAACAATTATCCAGTGAGTGATCATCTCAGGGCAACCCATTCTGTAAACATTTAATACCAGACAAAATAATAATTGTCTGAGAACAGACTTAAGTAAATCTTATTGTTAATAAATAATAGTATACAGTGACTATTCGATAATTGCAACTCGTCCAGACCAGAAATTTTGTTGCAATTATCGAATAGTTGCAATTATCGATAATTGCAACTTTTTAAAAATTGCATATAAGTT
>JAQGCH010002206.1:0-13237 GCA_034699485.1 Nanhermannia elegantula
GAGATTTAAAAAGTGCTGTTTTTGAGTTACATACCACATATGTTCCCATAATAATTGATATAAAATTGGAGTCAAAACAGACTAAAAGGAAACGATAAAGATGCAAGTGAGAGAACATTCAAAATTTACCTACATACCTACCTACCTAGTATCATTACAAGGATATAGTAAAGTTTTCGCATTAGCAAAGTTTTCCTTTCTTTCTAAGATAATTCTTTCTTCGCTATTATATGTATTTATTAGATAAAAATATCTTATATTTTATTGATTTTATTATTTAATGTTATTTTAGAAAAGATGTTCGTTTACCGGCAAACCTTCAAAGATCAATGGCTGCAGAAGCAGAAGCATCGAGAGAAGCGAAAGCTAAGGTTAAGATAAGACAAAATTATTTAAAAATCTCTTTAACTCCATTGGATTTATAATAATTATTGCACTACTTATTTATGATTTAAAACAACAGAACTTTTACATGCCTTCACATATCTTCTTTTGATGCATTCCAGTTCACACCAGACTCAAAATTAGCTTTAATTGTTTTATTTCTTTTATAATACGGTAATAGTATATCAAAGAGTTGAATAAAAACACAGGAATAGAAAGATGAACAGTCTTAACAACATTTGTCAATTAGTGTCATTTTTAATAATGAACGCCGAACTATCTCTCGGATCCCAAAATTTTTCCCTAGATTATATTTAAATTAAGAACTATATTAATTATTTCTAAATCAATATTCTAATGGTTCATCAGGTAATAGCTGCAGGTGAGGCATACAAATGTTATCATACTTTTCATTAACAATGTTTCAAAATTCAGAGGGAGAGCAAAAAGCGTCTCATGCCTTGAGAGATGCGGCAGATATTATCCATTCAACCCCAATAGCATTACAACTAAGATATTTGCAATCATTGGCCAACAATGCGGCTGAAAGGGATTCTACAATTTTATTTCCTATTCCGATGGATATGTTTGACATATTTGGTAAAAAGGATTTTAAGTAGAATTTATTTCTATTTTATAAGAAATTATATTTTATTTATTAGTTTTTGTTTAAAGTTTTAAATTTATTTAATAGTGAATGTAAAATATTGATTAAATCAAATGTTGTTAACTATTAAGCAATACTTTCCTGCACTAAAAGTTGAGATTTTAACTGTTTATTGAATTGAATTTTATTATTAGAGTACCAGTAATTGAAAGTAAACTAATTGAATATTTTTATGCATAAAGTGAAAAAATTGTTGCAAATAAAGTGCTGGTTCAATATAACATGTTTAATTGGATATAATCGAAATTGAAATATTATCTTTAATTCAATTTAATCTAAAAATTACATCAGAATATTTTTTTAATTAAAGTTAAAAAGATATGCAATTTTTGTATTATTTTCATTATACCATAAAATTGTTGACACAGCAAATCCCAAGTTTGGAAAACTATGCAAATGAACCCAAAATCCTCAGAATAAGTCTGGGCTTACTGCAAAAGAAAATAAACTAAATATCAAGTTTAAACTCAAAGCGTTAGTGATATATAGAATTTTAAAATTTAGTTTAAATAATTGTTAAACTCATTTTCCTTATACATAAACATGATTAAAGTGGACCACAAATGTATTACTACTAGTAAATGGTGCGCACATTTAATTATTCTTAAATTCTTACAATAATTTCAAAATGAATTTAGGGATTTGACTAAAGCTTTAAGTGAGCCTTTAATTAACCCAACCTAACCTAAACTTATATTACCATTTAATTTATAGTACAGTTCAAACATCTAAACAATAAACTCAAAACTTATAGTGACGTGTTGTCTATCGGTAAACGACTGGTATTTAATTTGTAGTTTTAATCAATGAATTGGGAGTTAACTAGAATATAATCAGTAAAACAAAGTTGGGCTCAACACACCTCATGTTTAATATATACACAAAACTTGATATAAAACACAAATTTATGTTGGATTCTATAAATATATTTAATTTGCGTAAATTTTATTATTATACTCTTTTTGTAGCCCATCAATAATGAATTACAGATTTCTGATTCGAATTAAAATTAGAAGATTCTGTCTTAAGTACGTATTAATCTATCGGAACAAAGAAAAACTCATGAGCCATGACTTAGTTGTAGCATATTTTTAGTCAAATGTATTTAATATAATTTCTTTTAATCTCTTTGTAGAAAACATTTTATGAATTTTAATTTTTTCAGTGTATAAATATATTTATTTTACCAAAAATTGTATTTGAAATTTGAATATTTAATACTTCTAAAGTTTAAAAGTAAGTAATGTCACAGTCAATGAATTCAATGATTAATTTGTTTTAACTGAACCATCAATTTATTTCTGGCTTCAGTGGGTTTTCCTATTTAATGCTTTTATTCACAATAATTTGAATGCAGATCAGAGATCGCTTTTTTGCGTCTAGTTTTAGAATTATTCTAAAATATTCCACAAGACTTATTACGACAATTAATACAACTTGTTTTAAAGTTTGGAAATTTGATGCCACAAACATAAAATCATAGTTACGTCACTACAGCAGAGGCGCACGTTTAAAAAACTGGGGACAGCAAAGGGGAAGGGATGTTTTTGTTGAACCCTTCAGGCCCTTGTTAGATGTAAGATGTTTTGAGTAACAATTGATTAATAGAAAATTAGAAAATTTAATTTAAATAAACTTACACTAAAAATGTTGCATCGGATGATTTTAGTCTAGACTTCTTTCATGAATCAGAGACAAACCGGGAATCCTAGTAAGACGTGGAAGTCTGGTAACGGAATAATATTAGATTAAGAGCAATATAATATTGCTTTTAATAAGAGTGTCGAAATCTTCTCAAATCAATAGTATAGTAAACTATTAAAATTCTAAACTTGACATTTAAAAATGGTGTTTACTATCAAAATTGAAGTCGAATTGTTAAATTAGAATTATGTGTAAGTATAATCAATTCATTTATTAATATTGAGAGAATTTGCAAAAAATATATCAAAATGATTTATATTTGAGTTTCAAGACTCGAAGCATTTCTTGCATATAAATGATTAATTATAAAACTTAATTATAATGTACTTTCAATCTTAATATATAAAATTGATTAAAACAGATAAAAACTTGGATTTGATTGTTTTTGCTTTTGTTGTGTAAATTTGTAAATTTATTTTAATATAACTGATTTTCTGCTTCAAAATTGCACATTTACTTATATTTAGTAAACGAAAAAAAACTTAAAGTCCTGTTGGCTATAAAAACCTGAAAACTATTTTATTTTTTCCACAAACATATACTCTTTTTAAACTTTCTATTTTATATTTAAAAAGAAAATGAGAAAATAAAATTTGGTCACTGAACTGCAAATTCTATTATTTGGACACTATTTTTTAGAAATTAGTGGCTTATCCGCTAAAAATCCTTTATTCAATTGCAAAGAATACGCTACTGTTTTGGATTATATTTACATAAAGAAAAAAGTTTAAGGAAATAACTCTTTTGAAAGTAAATTTGATGAAGAGAGTATTGAAGCAAAACCTACATCATTGTAATAACTTTACTATCACCTAATGCCAGAAAAAACTATCAGCAGTTAATATAAAGACAAGTTGCAGAGCCGGCCGGACAGGTATTGCAGTATTTTTTAAAGAAGGATTGAGTAATCGTTGAAACAATTAAACAATTTTTAATGAAAAATATTTTCTAATACTATCGTATTATAACATTTTAGATTAATGTAAGCAAAGCAAGAATGTAAGCAAAAATTGAACTTTACATACAATCATTTCTGTATAAAATATAAAAACCTGTATTTGTGAAAAGAACCGAATACTAATGCTCTCAATGGTTAGCCCATCAGTAAGAGTGTAACTTTGATAAAGAGCTTAATCTATTGCTCGTAAGGCAACTTTACCGGTTAAGGTCACATTAATATTTCCTGAGGTAACCCCTCTTTTTTTCCTCAATTCAATTTTTTTAAATATTGAAAACACGGACACTTATCATTCAAGTATGAGTTAACCCGATATAATATAGTTTGCATTTGAAAGTAAGGAAACAGTTTTACTCTTTATTTAAGCTTTGAATAAAAGCGTCTTTAATTGAGAATAAATACAATTTTATACTTTTGTTATTATGATAAAAGTGAACACAACAACAGTAAGTAATTTTTGTTATCTATTTTTAAATAATGCAATAAACTTAAGCCAACTTTTAATGCTTTAAAAAGTTTTTGTGACACAATTGATGTTTTGCAAGCAATGATGCCATATATCGCGTATTTTTACTAAATATGTTATATTTCTCAAGTCTTTTTTATTTAATAGAAACTCTTCACTTTGTGTGAGATTTTCAGGTTTTATTCGGACTTTTCATTTAATTTTAGAGCTTAAGAAAAGCTGAATAAACAATTGAAGAATAACTCTGTAAATATTTGAAAAGTTATTTTTAAAAAATAGATGAGAGTATTGAGTATTAAGTAATCAAAAATAATAACAAGAAGAGAGAGAGAGTGAGAGAGAGTGAGAGAGAGAGAGAGAGAGAGAGAGAGAGAGAGACAGACAGACAGACAGACAGACAGACAAAAAGACAGAGAGCGGAAAAGAGCAGACTTAACAGTAAAAGAGTGAAAAGTCGGTCGTCAAAGGAATACAGGAAGTGTTTGTAGTTTTGAAGTGCTATTAAAATTGTGTGTGATGTGAGATGTACTACATTTAATCAGGACTACTACTACTTTATATTAAGATATTCAGTATCAGTACTCAACTTATTTTATTGCTATTGAATATTATTTATAATTTTCACTTTTATACATTTTAATATTGATTGAATGAATTGGATCTGATTGAATGGGTCTCTGTATGAGCAATATGTGCATCAATTTTAGAAGTATTAATAATAAAGTTAATATCAACCATTTGCGGAACAAAGTTTTTATTAAGTGAAAGTGTTTCTGGGATAGAACTTACACAACAACTTGTTTTCTTCGTGTTTCTATTCTGTAGAAAACAGATCCAGTTTTTAAGATAATTAACTCCTAGCACTTGAAACTCTTCCGGATAATTCATGCAGAGTTCTTGGGTCTTATCTGAAAGTCTTTCGAAAGCACTTTTTTAAATGAGTTTAAAAAAATAATAGTATGAGTTTTTTAGACTAGGCTTAAAGTATACTTTTCCAACGGATTAACGAAAAAATATTTATGTCGAATATTATTTTAGGTTATAATTGTTTCATTAAATTATTAGTTATTCAATAATTTATATAAAGTGCAAATACAATATCTTTAATTTAAAGATAGTATTGTATTAAAGATAGTATAGTGGTTATGACGTCCGACATGTTATCGGAAGTCCCGGGGTTCGAGTCCTCGGCTCGGTTTCATTTCTTTTCAACATTATTTCAATACATTAAAAGCAGTTTTTCTTTGAATTAATTATAGTTAAGTTTAATATAAATAAAATCTTTAATTTAAATTTTATTTCTGTATATTTTCATCAATTCGTGCGCAGGCTAAGTGTGATTCCAATATTTACCAAAAAATAATTTTAAAAAAGTAAACTTTTTAAATAATATTTTGTAACAAGATTTCAACATCTACTGTATATGACATCTAATATAAAACATAAAGAGGTCTAAAATACAATATAAAACATCCAGGAAATGAAGTAAAAACTCATGTGGAGTGTGGTCTAGCGATTAAGGCGACCAACATGTTATCGGTAGGGAATGGGTTCAAGTTCTGGTCACCACACATTTGTTTTGATTTCAAAAACACATTTATAAACCCCTTTATCTGAAGTATTATATATATAGTGAAATAACAACATTTAAAAGATTTCAACTTTTGTGATCTGGTTATTATCGTTATGATGACTTAGACATTGCTGAATAAAGATTATTATTATTATTAAATGAATTTTAAATTGATTACTTTATTCTTTTATTACAACTTATCCTTATGTGTATCTAAGGATGTGTATAAAGCTAACTAAGGTTTCGCCTTTTTTTAAATTTACGCAAAGAAAATTAGTATAATTTCATTTTACATAAAGAAATTGTGAAAGTTGAATAAGATTGTTGAGAGTTAAGCTGAAAACTTTTATCTCAATCAATAAAATAAGAAAATATATTTTGAGTTTAAAATAATTAAAATAATGTTTTAAATTTTAACACAATTAAGTTACTAAGTAGAAGGGGAATACTTTTTTGATATTATGCGACATGAATTCGTGATAGATTTGAAAACATGATTCATTTACTTTTGGGCTTAACTTCACACAAAAGGTTGGGTGTATTAGATTCTCAAAAATGAAACTTGAATTATAAAGTTTCGAAAACATATTATTTTTGTCTGGAGTACATCAATCTTATTAAACTTTAGGAAAGTTACTAAGTTAACGCCAATATTAATTTGATATAAACTTGCGTCTGGGGGACATCGCTTATCTTTAAATTATTTATATCATAAGCATATCAGACTCGCCTAATTTTATTTTTTTTTTGATATTCAACTTAAAAATATTTGTTAAAAAGTTTTAGTTTAAATTTTAAGTATAAATTATATACACGTTCTCTTGTATTGTAGCTTTTAGTTTAGCACATATGTATACCATTCCATCTGCCATGTCATGTCAGATGTCATGTCACACTTTTTGGATTGAAGAAGTTTTTCAGTGAATATCGAGATATTTATTAAACATCTATTTTTAAAATGTTTCTCACAATGACTTTATAAGTAACAGTCGAAAAAACATTAAAACAATATTTTTAATTTATGAATTATATGATAAGAATCATTTGAGAATAGGCGTTCATTTTATCACTTGAACTAATTTATTTATACAATAATACACTGTATTCATATATCTTTAAATTATTTAAATTCGTTTACTTCTATCTATTTATTTCTATTTAAAATATAAATAGATGTTCTTTAAGCTGATCTGAGTGTAGATTAAAACTTTGAGCATGTTTTCAAATTTGAAACTTATTTAAACTAATATTTTACATTTAATAGACGATAAAAGTTTCTTCCGGAGTAGTGCTAAGTTACTCTCCAAATATTAACTCTCCGAAAATTATCTGTCTGAATCCCTGTTTACCTAACAATAACCCTGTCACTTTATTGTCAAAATTATATACTATTTTAAGAAATCTTTACAACTAAAATTTTTTTTTCAATTAATTTACAACAAAGTTTTTGAAATTTATTTGCATATTAAAAATCTTTTAATTAAACCTATTTCGCACATTTCATACAAATCTCATTTAAAGTATTTCCAGGTGACTAATACTTGATATGTTTGAGGATTAAATCTTAAAGGATTGAGGATCTAATCTTAAATCTTGAGGATTAATGTGTTAAAGTTAGTCATTCTATTTATTTGATTAAGTGTTGACTATTATTTAGAAAATACAAATATCAAAAATTTCTTAATTAGTATGTTATTTAAAATATTTTATATAAAATAAGCAATGAATACCTTATCTTGTTTATCAAATTTATGATATATATATTTGTAAGTGTATTGTTGTAAACGTAAATTAGTTGATAAAAATTTTAGTTATATAGAAATATTAAAATAGTGTATGATTTTTACAATAAACAGGGTTATAGACAGGGATTCGGGCAGATTATATTTGAAGAGATAATTTTCGGAGAGTCACTTAATATTAGGAGAGTAGCACTGCAGCCGTTTCTTCAATTCACTATTTGTTTAAAAATTAATAAAAATTAAACAAAAGAAAAAAAATTTTTAATGTTGTATATATTCATATTTTCAATTAACGACAAAATTGTTAAAAATCGCGTTTTAATGTTCTGTAACATGAAATCAGATATCAATACACAGTGTGTGATACTTACAGTACTATCTTTTATGTTTTTGTCGGGAAAATTAAAATAAAAATAAATTAGTTTTAATAGAAGAAATTCAAGTTAATAATCGTTTTGAAAATATAGTTATTAATTAATTATTAGTAGTCATTCAATTAAGATATTGTACTTTTTATGCTGTATTTCTATGATTTAACTAAAAACTTTATTTAAGGCTTTGCTTCTAATTTTGTAAAGAGTGAAAACCTAATTTTCAAAAACATTAGCATAAAGAACTTGGGAATTCAATCATTAAAGTTTGAATTTCATTAATAATATTTATACTAATAAATTATCTGATCTTCATTTCCATGAATCCCTACGGGAAGTGAAATGTGTGGCACGTTCTATACCAACCACAGCTATTAAGTTTAAAAATATCTTATTATGTGGACTGAGATCATATTTATACCAATTAAAGTTTCTCTAAAACCAAACTTTTAAGAACAGAATCATTTCAATTTCAAATCTTTAATTTTAAAGTTTAATCATTTTATTTTTGAAAATCGAATCAATTAATAAAACTCAAGCTCATGCGTTAGATGTCATCGCAATTTTGAAAATCCATCTTTTAATCTAATATTTGAGTGCAGGAAAGTTTAGCTGTAATTTAATTTTTGCAAATGAATACAACAAATAAAAACTTGAATATCATAGATAATTGACTTACTGTTCTTGTTTGAATGTAGTGCCCAATACTTTTGAAGTAAAGTGTTTCATATTAATTTTCAAAAAATTTAAATCTTAAAGTTTCCTTTAAGTAGTGGAGTCAACAGCACAAAACTCTAGTTCCATTTAATTTTACGAATTATTATTTCAAAATTAATTTATAACTCAATGGGATTCTATTTTTTAGTTACAAATGGGCAAAACAATTAGGCTGTCCTTCACCAAAAAAATACCTTTCGTTAACTTTGATATTATCTTACCTTAAATAATATCACTTTTATTCGCTTTTCTCACACAAATGCGATAATTTGCTTAAATTGTTCTTATTTTTCATTAAGTCATTGATTTACAGTTTTAAGCTAAATATTATAAAAAATTTTAGTGATTAAAGTACTGGCAATATAAGAATAAAATTATGCAGATCGGAGGTGGTGTAAAAAATTCATTAAAATTTATTTGATATTTCAGTGGTGCAAAAATTAAATATTATTCTAAAATAATAATTAAAAAGCAATTAAACCCAAAGATTAAACCTACTAATGTTGACAGTGCCATAGGTGTGACTTAAACTAATAAATCTAATTCAGTTTATTTTGTTAGAAATTGAGGTAAATTATAAAAAAGAAATGAAAGAAAGGATAATTTTTCACTTTCAGACTTCAATTAATATTTTCAGTCAATTAGAAAGTTGTAATTGAGACTTATCTCCCACAAAAAGAATGCCCTCGATATTGCTCTGACTAGAAATAAATACATTTGGATTCTATAATTGAATACTACATAAACAGTATATATAAACAAAATAAACTTTGATCGCACTGAATGGACATGGTGAAATATTTAAAACAATTATAGTACCGGTAGTATTGTTAATTTTCAGAATCTTACAGATATTTTCCGCCCCTAATTTCGAGCATTAGTTTTTTAAAATTAAATTTTGAATTAATTTTCTAACAATTTTACAATAATTGAAAGTAATTTTACTATTAGTTGAATTGTTTTTAATTGTATACATTTAAAATAATATATGAAAACAAATTTCAATGTTAATAATTTGACTTCATTTAAACTTAGAAGTTAGTTATGTTATAAAATTTTGATAAAATACTAGTAATTATGAACATTTGTGATTGAAAAGTTAATATCAAATATTAATTAACCATAAAAATAGAAATTCGACTTTGAAATGTTATGGGATAAAAGTTTTAGCTTTAAAACTAGTTTTCTGTAAAAGAAAGCGCTATATTAATACGCCCTTCTTCTCAATCCAAATTTCAAACAAATTCTTAAGCATATTACTAATGCCAGTCAAGAGCCTATTTCACGTAAACCCGTAATAGGCCTGAAGGCCTCAAATTTTTTTAGATACAGTTTTATTTGAGAGACTCTTGCTTTTCGTTAGAGGGATATGAAAACCATTTCTAAAACACGTTACGATGGACTTAACTTTTATCAGTTCAGCCCATCTGCCAATTGCATCACAGAATCTTGTAATTCAAGTTTAGGAGGAAGAGAACAGAAAAGTAAAGACAATACAATTGAAAGAGAGAAAGAGAAAACTGCTGAACATTACTTTTAACTGCAATGTAGTTTTGAATATTAGTTGAATTGAGAAAATTACATGAATATCAGTATTTTTATGAAATATTAAGATAGAAAAGCAAAAATTTCCACTACTGGCAGTGCATTAAATTACTCTTGATTTCATGTCAGTTTAATACAAGGACAACCGTTTTTTAATCTTATATACATTGAGGCGAAGTTGTCCTCTTGTTTCAATTAAAGTTTAAACACTGCTGAACCAACTGTACCAACACAAGTGCTTTCACTGTTAAGATAGTACTGTTATACCATTTAGTGCTACCTATTATTACTTTTGTGCCTTTAGATAATTATTAAACTCTAGTTTGAAAAGTTTTTGCTTTTGTGCACCACTTTTGGATTAATTATTTCAGCGGTTTTTAAGAAAGTTTATTCATTCAATTTTTTGATAAAATGTCACAAAATATATTATTTTCCAAAGAGAACATTTTGAGCGTATCGTAAGATTCATATTATTCTTTAAACTTGTTTTATAATATATTTTATTTTAAATTTTATTTAATTCTTGAGTTCATAAATTGAATTTCCTTTTATTTAAAATTATTTCAAACTAAGTCTTAATAAGTTGACGCAAATAATAGCCGACTCATACAATAGTATTATAAATTGTTTATGTTTTTAAGTTAGACTGAAATATAAATTTAATTTTCATTAATAATCTATTTCAATATTAATTTATTAGAAATTATTTTATGAAGTTCTGTAATAAATAACTCTTCTATTTATTCAAAAATGTTAGTCCTGTATAACTTTGTTAACTTGTTTTGCTTAATAGATTTTGCACTATATTTATAATTATGTATTTTTTATATTTCATGCTAATTAAGAATATAATTTTTTTCACAAGAACTTAATTTTTATATATTTAACTTAGAAAAAACTTATTAATTATGTGAAAATAATTTTTAAATAAATTCAGTAAAGAAAAATTTATGTTATTTTCTCAACAATTAACTATATTTATATCAAAAGTGTTGAACTTTACGAAAATTCATATTTTTTAAATCAGGGACAGTGAAAAAGTGGTGGAATATTTTCAGTCTCATTGGGACAAATTGCGAGATCAGGCCATAGATCAAGATTTAACAGTGATATCAATAATAGTAACTTTGATGCTTTTATTGCATTATATCGCTCATAGCAAATAACGACAGCTATAATAAATCAAAATATATCTCTTCTTTCAATACTATTTATTGGCTTCGTTGCCGTTAATCGTTAATTCTTAGACGAATGGATTCAATGAAATTTTTGCTAATCATTTACGCCTTGATCTCATATTTTCGAAGTCAAAGTAAAGCCTAAAGTTTCTGAGTGAAAAACTATTTCAAGGATAAAAAGTTAATGAATTCATTCAGTTTTCTACAAAGCTAATAATGAATTGTGTCATGTCTTGTTATAAATTTCCATATTTAACAAACTTTGGTTATATGGATATTGAAATTCAAGTTTACATTCTCTGTATTTTATTGTATTTGTTATGAAATATGTTCTTACTTCAAATAAATCAATTTTTTCATTAATTTGTCTCATTTCATAAATAAGTTTTATCACACCTTCATTTTTAAATATTGCTCAAATCAAAGCAACATTTTCAATATAAATCAACGCGAGACAGACCAATATTACAGCCATTCAAAGTAATTTAAGAAAATGTTTCTTCAGTATTAAATTTGTTAAATATATTCTAATACGATATGATTAAAAAAATAATTTAAATGATTTAAATATTGTATTAAAACAGGCATTTATGACAGTTGAAGTGGTGCGAAATGAAATGTTTTCCTAAAAACAACAATTAATTTAAAGTCTTCAGACTTTTAAATAAGTCATTTCGTCAGAATTCTTTTGTTAAAATGGAATTTTACCACAAGCCCTATCTTGAAAAGCCACACAATTACTAGTCTTCGTCATTAACTAACCTTGAATTCAACAAACTATTAGCTTATTGTCTTTTCCTGATATTTAAATAGAAATCAGAGAATTTGACTTTCAAAGAAGGCTAACCCGTAAGCGCCAGTACAGACGTAGTCTCCAAAATCATATTTACAGTTTAAATCAAAAATCATCGGATTGTTAAAGAAATGGACAACAATTCAATGACAACATAATAATGCAATCAATCAATTAAAATAAAGTCAAATTAAAGAAGTTTGGCTCAAAGAATATTTGCCTAAAATCTTAATTTTTGTTATTTAAAGAGTATTATAGAGTTTGGTAGAATTTATTTGAGGAAAACTCGTACCATATATTATTGTTTGTCTTTAATATAAAATTTTGAGTTTTTATATTATTTAGAGTTGAATTTCAATAGTTGTAATAGTTTTTGTGAACAACTGACATAAATTTCTATATTCTGATTACCTTAAGAGAGTTACCTTTTCTGTGGTTTTACTGTTATTACAGAGGAGAGGAAAACTCTGGAGGAAACAAACCAAACCTATTCATAAACCACCCTAACTCTCTCTCTCGTTTTTGGCTTTAAGCATATCTTGTCTAATACAGGGTCTAATACTGCTATGCCTGTTATTATAGAACAACGAGTTTGTGGAGACTTTGAGGGGGTATAAAACAAATTGAAGCCTCTTATAATTATTTGAACTCATTTTTCTTATGAGCTCAGTCTTATGTTAGTTGTGAGTGGGATTCAATGCTTCAAATATATCTATTTTGTAAAAATGATTAAGTATGTGAGTCAATAACCCCTTTAAGAGAGAAGTTTAATAAATAATCATTTTATTTATTATACTAAAGTTTTATGACAAAAATTGAGTCTAAACTTTGTTTAATAAAATCCATTTTCTACAGTTTTCCTTATATTTTATAAAATTTTCAGCACTTACTCGTTTGCATAAATGGCTTGAGCTTAAAAACTTATCATTAAATAAATCTAAATATTCTATATTTTTTTTGTTTGTAATTATTGGGTATGTTAACTATGCAATTGCTGTGTTTGTTGTATGAAAACAATAAGATAAAAAGTTATACTTAAATTAATTCTGCAAGTAATGCGACGATTGTGTCCGTTTTGACCACAATTCGCTATTTAGGTGCGAAATAATTTAAGCAAGTTTTTCGATTTTCGAGTTTAC
>JAQGCH010002207.1:0-13234 GCA_034699485.1 Nanhermannia elegantula
GTCAGTAGGATGAGTAGAACAAGAATCTATAATAAAAATTGGGGGTTGTTGGGGGTAGTTTTTGCTCCAGGCTGGCCCCAGTTGGGGTTCTATTTAAAAAAAAATTTTACTTTGGTCCCCGTTTGAGTTTGTCAAAATTTTATGAAAAATTTACCTTGGTCACTCTTTCCATTGTAAAATTCCAAAAAATCCATGGTTGGGGTAAATAGATGAGGTAACAAATAAGAGGGTGGACCAAAGTAAAATTTCAGACCTTAGGGAGAATTACACCTACATCACACACCTCTTGGCCATCTCTGTTATAGATTCTATGATATCTATGAATAAAAATTAGCACTAATTATAGATAATGCCCGATAATGTGTAGCTGAAGCTAAACTTAAACTAGCAAATTTGAGCATTGTATTTATCTTGGGGAAATTTTTAGATTATAATTATTATTTAACCTTGTGAGCTTAAAATTATCCTATATTGATGGCAAATCTTAAATTTTAATACCAAATGTTTCTATTAATGCGAGTAGGAGTAGTATTAATAGGAGTAGCGCCGTAGCCAGGATTTTAGGCTTGGGGGGGGGCTACACATAGGAAAAATCCAAGATATGGCAAATTTTTAAAATCTCTGTAGATCTACACTTAGATGTTTAAAAATCTTTGGGGGGCTATAACCCCCCTTGCCCACCCTCAGCTACGGCTGTGAATATGAGTATACCTAAGCAATTGCAAAATTACTTACAAAACGCGCCAATTAGATGTCCAAATGTGAGAAAAAATGTAATTAATGATATATTATCCATATTTGTATTCAATAAGTGCTTCAAATCAACAAGTGCTGGACCAAAAGCTGAATCACTAATACCCTGAGTTTTATTAATAACTTATTTAGTAATTCATATCTTTAAAAGTTTTACTTACAAATGTCACATGATTTAAGGCAATAATAATTGTGTAAATATATTTATCACATGATTTGATCCTTTTTTGAAATAATAGCCATTTATTTTTCTCAACAGTCATGATTGCTATTAAAAAATTAATAGCAGCTTATATAAATTAATTTTAAAATATTAATTAAGAAAGGTAACTTTATTAATAATAAATTAATTTTTTGTAACAGTTTTTTGATATAAAAATTTAATTTATTAAGTTATACTTTAAAATTCATTATAACTTAAAATACACACATTTTAAAAATATTGTTGGAATTTTAGAAATTAATTTTATAAGATAGAGCATTATCTAAAAATTATTTAATATACACTTATTATTATGCACGTGAACTCACAATAATTATACAATATGGATGATTGAATGAAAGTTAATAACTAGGCTACAATAAATGTGCTCAATGTTGTATTTTTTAAAAATACGCGATAAATATTACGTATACGTATATAAACATTAGTTATCATTTAATAAACCTGATAAACATCTGCAAATATGAGATAGTATGCCATATATATTATTTTACTTTTAAAAAACACTGTATTTGCAAAGCTCATTGTTTAAAATAATTTAATTTTAAATCCTTGTGTAGCTTGATATATAGATTATTCATTTATATCCAACCTTTCGACTCATAGGTATTAGAGGGGTTTATGCCAGATCAGGATAGTGTGAATCACATTCACTATGAAACACTCAATTATCTCCAGCTAATCTGCAGCCCTATTAAGAGTACTAAAGTATCCTAAGTTGGACCGCTTAGTCTATGCTAACCTTGGAAAACTTTTTTGGTATACAGTTAAACTCGAACACACAGACACTTAGTGAACTGTGTGAACTTTTGAATAAATAATAATCCAATGCTTAGACCACTAAGCCATTCAGCCAGCTTTGAAAATTAAATATGATATTAAAATCTGATATTTGATAATAAAATGAGATAATATACTTTATTTCCTTAGCGCTGTTTATTTTTGTAAACATAAAATTAAAAGTTTTTTCAATATTTCTAGTATTTATTTTTTCGAAACTGTAATTACAGGACTACTAAAATTTAAAATCTTTACATATCTTTATATATCTATAAAACAGTCTGTATATAAGTACAAAAACAAAAAAATTTAAAAAAACATTTACATAATGAAAAATAATTTACTTAAGCGATACTAAACTGTTACGAGGCTGTTATATTGGAGAGTCACAGAAAATTAAATGTTGGGCCACTCGCATTTAGTAGATTTGACTAATTTCAAAGTTAATTTATTGTGAAACTAAATTGAAAGCCAGTTTAATAAACTTGCGAAAATATTTATTATGAATTAGGGTTCCCAATCGTCCATGTTCAGCCTGGATTGTCCAGTTTTTGGGTAGTTTTAAAAATTTAGTGCTTGGTGCTTTGTGTTTTCCTGAAAATAAAAATTTATGAAAAATTATCCCTTGGCCCCCCCCCCTTTGATTTTTATTGTTGTCCAGTTTTGGAATCAGTTTGACCTGGTTAACCCTACTTCTTAGTACAAATTAGTGCAAATATGCAAAAATTTGGTGCCTAGTTGTTATTATCATTGTTAAATTGGTAGATTGTGAAACAAATTCTTTTAAGTTTGCGAACAAATCCTTTAGGATGTTTATCCTTATGTATAATGCAAACAAATACTTGAAATCATTGCAAAATAATTATCTTTTCAATAAATTCCATTCTTTTATCCGTTTGATATCTTATTTACTGCACCACATTAATTGATCAATTGAAGAATTTTTCGGGTATTTTTGTGGACTCGTTTATATGGATAGTCGGAAAGATGGAAAGATTAAATACTTAAAAATAGAATTACGTTTTGTCTCAAAAATGTTGAGCGAAATATTGTCAAACGCAGCGTTGATAGTGTCCGAAAGCGGATCCTTAAATGTGCAAAAGAAGGACATTTAGTCGTTCATTAATACTAATTAATTTTGTATATAATGTAGTTTTTATATAAAAATTTTCATTTATTTATTTGCTTCTGTTAAACTCTAAACAATTGAAATTAAAATTAAAAGTAAGTTACTTGACAACTAGGTAACCGATTTCAAAAATATTTTTACCTCAACTACCGTATAGCGTCACAATCTCGAACGTCAAAATCTCGAAAAATTTCTAACTTTTCAAAAATTTTAACTTTTTTAATAAATTCGATAATTACGATAAGATTTCTTTTAAAAAATAGGCTAGGTTAGGTTAGGTGTACATCCTTAACTTTGTTTTGTTATTTTGTACACGAGATATCATATTCGAGATTTTTGTTTTCGAGATTATGACATGGAACCCTCAACTACCTAATATCAAAAATATGTTCAAAACAATCATTTAAATCTACGGGGTCCAAGAAGCTTATAAAATATAGTGACCAAAAATCTCTAAATATATAACATTAGGAATATATACTTAATTTCACAATAATTAACATACAAAACATACCTTAGCCCCCCCCCCCTTTGATTTTTTAAAACCTTCCGGATTTGAGTTCACCAAACTTGGTCACACTAGTTATTTCTTTCTATATGTTTATTATTCAAAATTTGCAAGGGTACATCAATACGTTTGGTGTACATAATTTATTTTTGCGGTACAATATTATTTTTAATTATTTTATGTTAATTCATTAAATGAAAGAGAATTATTTATTTTATTTCTTCGTAAAACTTTATACTTTATAATATTTACTATCCTTTCCCAAAATAACTACATCTGCAAACAGGACTGCCACCGGGTAAACGATAAGCTGTTCCACAAGAACCACCTCTTCTGTGACATCCGCCGTCTTGACACGACCAACCGTTAGACCAGCAATCAGTGTCACAATAAGCTGATGGTGACATTGATATCATAAGTAAGACTAATAAAATTGTTAATCTCATAATCTTTTAAATATTTTTCTTTAAAATATTATTATTAAACTACTTTTAATCTAGCATTTGAGTTGCGTTTATGTGTATCATTCTGTACAGTGTTTTTATACTTTTTGTCAATGCAATTAAATAATTACGAGTAGGGATCCCAACTCTCCAGCTTTACGCTGGAGTTTCCAACTTTTAGAAAATGTTTCCAGTCTCCAGCTAAGATGCAAAGCTGTAGGCTTGGTTCTACAGATTTTGAATATTTATTAAAATTAACATTAAATTGAATGAAAAGAAGAGTAAATTTTTAAAATTCATAGAGTAAATGACTAAATGCTTATTTTTGTTCATTTCAAAGTTGTATTTCAAAGTTCAACTAATTAATGCATACATTGATGTACTAAATTAAATTATAAAACGCTATTAAGTTATAGAACACAGAACCCTATAAGAAAATTTAAAAAGTATATTTATACCTTGGTCCCCCTTTTAATTTTTAAGGTAAAAATTGAAAAAATATTGCTTGGTCCCCTCTTTGATATTTTTCTCCAGCTTTGACTCGAGGGTGAGTTGGGACCCTAATTACGAGAATACAGCACTTTTTAAATATAAATTATAAGCAATATATATCTATACATATACTTATACTAAAGCAATAACGCATAGTTGACCTACTCAATTTGACTCAAGGGCCAGATTAAGATATAGAATGCATGTCGAGGGCCAAGAATAAATTGAGATTTTGAAATTTAATTATATAGTAATTGTTATAAATAACAGCTGATTTCGAAATTATATGTGACGAGAGAAGTTAAAATTACGTTCAGACATATTTATGGCAAGGTGTATGCGTGAAGTACATGTATAGCAACACATGTCCGAAAGGTTAGGCATATTGTTCATATATAATGTTTAATAATTTCTTATGTATTGTATATGTATAAAAAAACAGGAAGTCTATCATAAGAATGATAAAACTTTGATTTAAAGTCCTTATCACTTAGTGCAGGTGCTATAGAATTAAAGCACGTTTATGAAGTTAGGCCCTCAAAGCTACTCCAAGATTCTTCCGGAGTAGTATAAAAATAAGTTAACATACACACTCTTTGTCTTTGATTTATGGCTTCCATTATTGCTTTCAAATTAGTAGAGTTTTATTGAAAATTTTAAGCTTAAATAAATACATTTTTCCTATTGATTATTGACTCCTATAAATGCTATGTTGAAATAATGTATTCATTTAAGCTTAAAATTTTCAATAAAAATTTTTACTAATTTGAAAGCAATAATGGAAATCATAGAAATTTCTCTGAACGTCATTTTGACATCTGTCATCTCATATAACGCTCTTGATTTGTTATCAGATATGACGTTTATAAGATTTTTTTTATAGATTCCTGAAAATTGTATTCGGATTTACAGTTTATTAATAGAATATAATGCAATACGTTTTTACAGCAAAAGTATGTACAAAATTCATCTAATTTATTGATTAAATTCTAAATAGTTTTCTATACCTTCATTGAGAATATTTAAAATATATACATATATATATCTTGTTGAAAAAACTTTTGGAACTTGGGCTAAAAATTTCTCTCAGCGGGCCGGATCCGGCACTGGGGCCGTATGTTGGCCGTCTATGCAATAACATATTTATAATTTTTTCCAGTTAAAGCATTAGTTAATAAGGAAAACATGTGCGTAATGATAAAGTAGAACATTACATAAGGTAGCGTCCAGTAAAGTATGATACTGGACAAAAGGCATTAAAACTAAAATGTTTAAATAGCTATGAATAGAGAATATTGATGTATATTTTACTGGCGAAGGAAAGATATTTGAATTAGATAAAATATTTTATCAAAATTAATAATAAGTTCAATTGCAAGCTTTTATTCCCGTAAGTGTACATTATTTCTCACTGATGTAGATATCCGAAAAAATATATATATTTAAAGAAAGTTTGAGATAAAAACTAAGCACCAAATATAAGCTCAGCTGCGAAAATTAGGTTTAGGGTTTAATTTTGGCAGGGATCACTTACGGAATAATGGATTACGAGTTGGGATGAAAAAATACAAAGAATTATTTTTGAATTAATTGATGCGCTTCTATTGAGGGCATAAAGCGTTTTTGATTGTTGACCCTTTTTATATAAACATAATTTTTTAAAGAATATAATACGACTGTTAAATAGAATAAATTTTATAAATTCAGAAAAGTTCTATTGTTCCAGCTTTACTTTTTATGCATCTAAATTTTTTCCAAAATTTGATCTGACCAAGCTGGCACACGTATTTCAAATTCTATAAAGTTCATTTTTATGCTTTGCGTTAATTTATAAAGCGAGTCCATTTGTATGATTTATATAGCATATCTATTATTTAGAAAAAAATATATAGTTATAGTTTAATATTGACTTATTTCAAAAACAGTACTTTTATTTTAAATTAATGTGTTTTCCTGGAAACACACTATGAAGTAAATAAGGTAATTAATTGTAACTATCAATTACAGGTTATTTTTTTATGAGTCACAATTAATAAGCAAAACGTAAAATTATGTATACTTTAATGAAATGTGCTTTAATAATAGCAAATATTAAAAAACGGGTTAGTGGGTAAAATTAAATTCCAGTTTTACCCCGCATCCACTCCTCAAAAATATCTGGATCCCATTTCTACTAGCCATTTACTCACATTTTTTTATTACATTCTCCTAAATTCCATTCAATAATTTCTTATAATTATATTGTTATTTCTTTATAAATTTTTGAGCCTCAATATTGTATTACATGATACTTATTGCCACCTTTGCCAACTTTTGTTAGCTAACTAAACAAAAAAATTCAAAGTGGGACCATAGGTAGAGTGGCCAGACGTCCAATTTTAACCTAGACTGTCTAGTTTTTGAGCTATTTTTAAAAAATCAAGTGCTTGGTCCACCTTTGAGTTTATTTGAAAATAAAAATTTATTAAAAATTATCCTTTGGTCCCCCCTTGATTTTTTAAGTTGTCCAGGTTATGTCCAGTTTTGGAATCAATTTGACCTGGTCACCCTACCATAGGAGAAAATTTCACTAAAAATGTAACAATCTAAGAATGGACTATGGGATACATTTACACTTTTTAAAGACTTATATCAAATTCATGTTTCTTTGCATTTCAATAACATAAAAGTATTCTTAATTTAATCTAAATGTAAACTTGAATTCACACAAATAATTTTTATATTTTGTAAAAAGACCATTTAAAAAAATAAAAATCAAATGATAGTTTTAAAAATGGGTTTTACTGTGAATAGGTCACAAGTGGTCCACTGAATAAAACGAATTTTCCAGCACTTTACATATCAGAGATGAGGAAGGTATGAAGTCCAGGGGGAGGGGGGGGGGGGGCTTGGTACTATTTCTAAAAAAATTTTTTACTTTGGTCCCCCCTACCATCCCCATTAAAAATGCATACAGAAATACATAATGTATTTCCAATGGGGAAATTTTCTTCTTCTGGTGCTTTACTCCTTGGACGGATCGAGTTGGTCCAAGAGGAAAAGTTGTAGTACTCGATGAGATCTTTCCATTGATATATTACTCACGATTGTATCCTCTTGTGGGGGCGGTCTATGAGAAGTTGCCATTAATTTTTGTATTCTGTTACGTAATAGCACTGAAACTGCACATGTATCGATGGCAAAGCATGACAACTATTGTGTAATAAATGCTATTAAATTGAATTTTTTAAACATATAGTTTGAAGCAAAACTATTGCACGTTTTTATTCACAATAAATGCAAACGAAAATATTATAATTATTAGTAATTTTTCTGATTCCAGGAATGAATAACTTTTAAATAACGATAATAGCTATTTCATAATCATTCGAAAATGCATTAGTTTTACACAAAAATTGCAGAAATATAATGAAATACACAGATAAGCATCAAAAGTAATTGCCTTATAAAAAGTATAAAAACATTGTATAGTATGATACGCATAAACTCAACTTAAGTCCTATATTAAAAGTAGTTTAATAATAATATTTTAAGGAAAAATATTTGAATGATTATGAGATCAGCAATTTTATTAGTTTTACTTATGATATCAATGTCACCATCATCTTATTGTGGCACCGATTGCTGGTCTAACGGCTGGTCCTGTCAAGACGGCGGATGTTACAGAAGTGGTGGTAGTTGCGGAACAGCTTATCTTTTACCCGGTGGTCGTCCTGTTTGCAGATGTAGTTATTTTGGGAAAAAATAGTAAATATTCTAAACTATACTGTTTATGAAGAATAAATAAATTTGTTTAATTTAATGACAATATGAAATAATTAAAAATGATATTGTACCTTAAAGAATAAATTATTTACCCTAAGCATATTGATTTAAAAATAAATATCTTAAATAATTAAACGAACAAAATGAAATTGAGATAATAGCGCTATTTGTGTGACTGTTTATCTGAGGGCAAAGACAATCATATTTAAAATGCAAAATACATTAAATTATTTTATTATACGAATTCCCAAATTTGAATGTTTTTATTTTACTTTTGTTCAAATGTTTAAATATTTAAATCTATTATTTTTCTGTTATAAAACTTTTAGCTAAATATTTATAAGTTATAAAATGCTTGCCTTTCAGTGCTATGTATGGCACACATCAAGTTTGAGTGAAATGTGGAAACATTGGGTAAAGAGAAGCAGACTATTTTTCAACTTTCAAGGGGGGTGTACACCCCAACACCCTCCTTTGGAGAACACTGATTATAATTAATAATAATTACGATTTAAATTGTTTATTGATTTATTGATAAACTATTTATGGTTTTACTATTATTTTTAAATTAATTTTCTAATAAATGCTTTATTGAGTTTGCATTCATTTGATTAAAGTTGTATTGAATGGAGATTTCAGTGAAGTCTCTTCACTCAAGTGTTAATAAACAGACTTAGGTTAAAGTCTATAGTTAATAAGTATTTACTCTCTTTTACCCAATTTCATTCATTTGTGTCTTCTTGTATACTATCGTTTACTATAATAATATATACCCAAAATTAGACCTATTTATTATTATTTTCAGGAAATCTCAGTTTATTATTGCAAAAATATATTATATTATAGCAAAATTACAAATATCGCAGACTCATTAACCACATAAAGGAATTAAGCATGATAGCAACTAGAAAAAGTGATGCGGTACAGATGCAAATAAGGGACAATTGAAATTGATAAAAATCGTGAATAGATTTTAGGAAAGTTTCATTAATAAACACCAATAGCAACATTCACGTCGGTCACAAACATTCACCACTTTAATATAGTTTTCAATGACAAAAAGGGGTTTAATAGCTAAATATGTAATAATTTTTAAGAATTCAGGGAATTTTCTGGGTAATTTAGGGTTTTTATCGATATTTATGGAAATTCATTAGGAGTATTTTGGGATTTTCTCCTATTACTAGGGATTTTTCCGAAGAAAATTTAGGGTTTTTTCTATTTTTAAGAGTATTTCAGACATAATTTGGAGATTTCACTGGAGTTTTAACTGAAGATTTTCGATATGTAGTAAACTTAAAAGGGCGTGCAGAAGTTTCAATAATTGCAAGCCAGACTGGAGTAGTGGATAGAGTCTTGCCTTGTGGACTCGTAGACCTAGGTTCGAATCCATTTGGAACCAAAGGTTTTTCTGGATTATTTTAAATGTTTGCATGGCTTAAGTACTGTTATTTGGACTACACAATTGAGAGGAAGGAAAACGTCATCTAAACCCACGTAAACGTAAAGTGTTAGAATTCTCTTAAATCCAAAAATAAGTACAAGCTATAGTTAACTGTAGAGCTCTTTTCTCAAACAGAATGTATGTACAGTACAATGTGTTCAAAGAAAAACGGCAAAATTTTTTCACTAAATAGTGTAAAATCAAATTGATTTTCAAATAAACTGATTATAGATATATCAGTAAAAAAAAAGTTTACAAAAGTCTAAATTGAAACTAAAATGAACTTAGCTGTTCATAACTGATCATAGCCTCATAAATTGTTAATAACTGATATAATATTACATTGATTAATTATCAAATATTAACAGACAAAAAAAGTTATAGGAAATTGATATTATTTTGCAATTTTTGAATTTTCAAATAAACATTTTAATTGAATTAAAAATAAAATGAGTAAGCAGTAAATGACGACTTTTCATTTTAGTGTTTTTATTTGTTAATTTAATAAAAGATAGCTCGTAATGTTTAATGCATATTAATTGAATATTTATTTTTAAAGCAGTTTCAGTAACACTATTACTGTAACCTATTACATTTTACAAGAACTACTGATTAGATAATACAAGCTGAGTAAAAAGGGCAAAGAGCAACCGGATTTCTATAGAAATTAGATCTGATCGGATTTGAATGTCATCAATAATGAGCAGAAACTGTAAAATATAGAAGATGAAACGCTAAAACGATAATAGAAAATTTGCGATGGTAATGTCTAAAATTTATTTTAGTAAATTTATAAACCAGAATAAAAAATTTTGGAATAAACATGTAGAAGGATATTGTAGAAAAAATATTGCATTAAAGGATAAGGCACACTAAAACAAACTAATAATTTTATAATATTCAGAAGAACACTTCAAACTATACAAATAGATACTGTTTGTTTCAGTTTAAATTATAGTAGTTGTGTAATGTTATTTTAAAAATTGTATAAAATTTAGTTTTTTTTATTTCATTATAGTTAAAAGTTTATAACATCAAGTGATGCTATAAAAAATTAATTGCTGTTCGCAATACATTTATATTAATTATTAGGGGCAGCAGTGTTTGCTGTAGGGTCAAATGTATCATCCGGAAAGTCGCATTGTTCACGTACTTCATTAAAGACAAGGCTACTTGGACATTCAAAGTAATATGATCTGTCGTTAAGACATTCAAAGAAATGATGCACATCATCAGGATCCTTAAATCTCCCCGTTTTACCTATGCAGTCCATTGTTTTTTCAGGTTGTATTGTTGTTTTTAAATCAGATGTCACACCAGGAAGGTCGCATTGTTCAAGTGTCTCAATATAGACAAGGTTACCTGGACATACAAAGTAACTTGATCTGTCGTTATCACATTCAAAGAAATGGTGCACATCATCAGGATCCTTAAAAAGCCCCTTTTTTCCTTTGCAGTCCATTGTTTTTCCAGGTTTTTCAGTTTGTATTTCAGTTGAATATTCAGTTTGTATTGTTTTGGTCTGAACCACAGTGTATTGCGTATTATCCGTTATTTGACGGTCGCATTGCCGAAGCCAATCAACATAAACAAGAGAGTCTGGGCAAGTAAAGTAGTAAGATTTGTCATTAATACATTCAAAGAAATGGTGCACATCGTCAGGAACTTTAAAATTGCCAGTTTTGCCTTTGCAGTCCATTGATGGTGTTGTTTTAACCATAGAATTATCCTTAGGCATTCCAAGACCTAGGGCTTATAATTTAAAAAACAAGTCATAAAACGAAAAATTTAAATATTAATTTCATACATATTATGGTAAATAAACAATTAAGCGATAATATTATCATTTTATTAATTGAATAATTTTGTTTTTAAATTTAATATTTTTTTATTAACAAATCAATTTAATATTTTTAACTAGGATTTAACGAGTTTCAATTGTGAAATTGAAATGCAATAACAAATTCGGGTGAAATCGCTTTTATTCAGCAAAAAGTTAAGAAATATTGTTAAATATGACATTTATTTTTTACGATTAGATATAGAATAAGTACTTATAATCTATAAACAATACTTCAATTTTTATTATTTACGCAATTATCCATATCTTTCACGAGATTTAATTAGGGTTCCCAACTCTCCGACGACACTTAGCAACAATCAAATTAAATTACCTACAGGATTGGTAAAATTTATTCAGATAAAAATTGAATGTGAAAATAATCTCCCATTATTAAGGAAAACTATATTAATTTTAGCCTAAATAAGCCAAAAAATTTTGGTATTTAATCTTTAAATTTTAAACTTAATCAAATATTAAACAAATATAAAAAAACCTGAAATAAAAAACACTTTGCAAAATTTGTCGGTATTTTTGTATAATTAAAGAGTTTTTTAATTGAATCTATTTAATTTTTTATTTCATTTATTTATTAAAGTTTTAATAAATTTGTAAAAAAATTTTATGTAACTTATAAATTTAAATCTTCATAGCGTCTTTGCAAGTAATGTTTCATGTGAACAAGTCAATTCAAACTATTCATAGCATCTTCTCAGAAATGGCTACGCCACCAATGCTTTTATCTGAGTAAAATTTATCTCAGTAATAAAGGTTACGTAACCAATGTTTGGAATGAAATAACTATTTTTCCCCTTTTCAAACCAACGGGTCAATTGCTAGTAAATAATAAATAAAATACAAAATGAACTAAAAATAAAGAAACTTAAATGAAAATTTTAGGCCTGTCCATATATTTTATTTTTTAATTTATTTGAGACAAAAATTTGATTCAATGTTACTTTTTCTATGTATTAAAGTTGTATTTAAAAAATAATACTAAATACAGATTCATTAAAGTTGTTGTTGTTGTGTTAATGCATAACAAATACTTAAAATTAAAACCGTCATTAGAACCCTAATATCTTTTTGTATTTATTGGTTTTAAGTTTTCAAATTAAATTCTTTTATAATGAAGTAATATTTTATAAGTATTGGTAAAAATACATTATACTTACTTAAAATGTATAATTACATATATTATACTTATAAATTACTTCATAATTAATAAAGAAAAATTATAAAAAATAACGTTTCATCAGTCAACTCCCTAATGAGAGGAGATCTCACAGAAGTCCCTATTGAAAATTAGTGAGATTTTTACAGAGATAACCCCTTGTGAGTTCGGGTGAACGCATCGGGCCATGGGATTGTTAAAAATTAATGAATATTGGCACCTGCCAAACGCTGTCTAAATACTGTATAAAACCCCTTAACTTTTAGAAAATATCAATATTTTGTATAAATTAAATAATTATACTATATTAAAAAATTTAAAAACAGAACTACAACACATTCTATAGAATTACTTGTACGAAATCGTAAGAAATTCTTACCATGTATAATAGAACCCAACTCGGATATTTTTCTGTACAAATCAAAGGGTTTTTTGAAAAAATTTATATTTTCACACAAAACAGATGTAAGCACTGAAATTTTTGAAAATAGCCCAAATTCTCTACAATGCAGTTGAAATTTTGTTATAAGGATCCTATATTAGAGATGGGCGCAGATGAGATAAACATAGATCCACACCGCAATCCGCGCGGATGATCCGCGGATCTCCGCAAATGAAATACCAGTAGTAAACTAATGAAACTCTGAAGCAAATAAACACATTAAGACAAAATCTTACTTTCA
>JAQGCH010002208.1:0-13231 GCA_034699485.1 Nanhermannia elegantula
GTGACGCTAAGGATGACGCTTTGACCAAAGCTGCTGATCTCGAAAAACAAGCCACTGATGAGGCCGCAAAAATGAAGACTGCCGGAAAAAACATGGAATCTGAGAGACTCACAGGTGAGGCTAAGAGATTGACAGCTCTGGCCACCGAACTCAAGGCTGCCACAGCTGCGGCAACCATTGACCGTCTTGTAAAGGAAGTCTCAGCCATCGAAACCAGAATCGCAGCTGAAATCAAACGCGATGAAGGAGCCACTGGTACTGTCAAAGCAGCCACCACTGTTGCCGCCGCCACTACTGCTGCATCTTTTTAAATAATCTTCTCTTTAGAATATAATAATCTAAAGCATTTTTATTAATTAAGGATTGAAACTTTTATTAAATTGTTAAATGAAATAATAATTTTAATTAAAAAAAATTTGACCTATAATAATATGTTTTGCCTATTTCAATTATAAGTTATATATCCAGTAAAACCTGTGTAAGTTGATTACTCATAGGACATCAACTTTGTGATCAACTTATAAAGGATTTGATATATTTTTTTAAATTTTGCATTTGCTTAATCAATATGCAAAATGTATATTGGAAACTTTATAATACTGAAAGTTTAGTGATTATCTTTTATTAAAATAAGAATCAATTTTTGATTGCTTATAAGAGAAAACGTTTGGAACCTGACAATCAGTAAATGCACATTTAATTTCATTATAAGCTTCTTCTCGATTGTTTTTCTATTTTCCTGTAATGAATTTATCATCATTTTTCAGAGAGAGAGAGAGAGAGAGAGAGAGAGAGAGAGAGAGAGAGAGAGAGAGAGAGAGCTCAATTAGCTTTCTCTTTGCCATAATTTTCACAAAAAAATAAATTATGCACAATTAATAAAATAAAGTCAAAATATTCCCTTAAATAGTACTTTATTAAACATCCGTTTATAAGAAAATACTTACTATTAAACGTATTAACAAAATGTATTTTTGTGGGATTTTATCATAAAACTAAAATGTATTCATAGTGTTGTATTTTAATTTCTAAGTTATTTTATTTACATATAAAGTCCCACATTTCTAAGACTTGATTAACTTTTACAGGTGAAAAAGTGTCCGATAGATACTAAATATGTGATCAACAATCAAGATATACAGTGATTAAATTTTAAAGGTTTTGCTTAATGTTAACCTTATGGGGTTCGCACGTACATTAATATAGCGATCAAGATAAGGAGGTGATCAACTTACAAATGTGATCAACTCTGCAGGTTATACTGTAGTATATAATTATGAAACCTTCAATTCAATGAAATCAGTATTTTTTTCAAAGCTTAATTTATAGTCAGGATTAGTATATAGCCTACAGATAAGGATCTACATAACAGAAATTCATGTCTCAAGTTATAGAAAATACCTGTAGAATAACTTATCCTAATTATCAGCGTATAAGTTGCGACTTATCTGAAGAAAAAAGTTAAAATCTTATAAAAATAATGACTGCGACTTATACGAAAGGTGCGATTTATAGATGAAAATTGAAACTTTTTTTGGAATTTTAGCCATTCTTTGTGATGCGAATTGTACGCGGATAATTAGGGTATATATTTTTACTCAAACAATACTTTTATAAAATAAACTAAGAATGAAGTTTTACTTAAGGCTAGAATAAAGTCATTTTTATGCAAAATTTTCGACTTTAAATCGGTTTGAAAGATATCTCGGTCATTTCTTTTTTAAATTAAACGAAATGTTTTAGCAATGTTCTTTGACCCTACGAAATTGTAGTGAACTACGGATATTAAGATTAGATCGTTAGTTCGCGAGAAAATAATTTTCAAAGTTTCAAAATTCAGCTAAAATTCAAAAAGTTAACTTTTTTGGCCAAAATCTCAATAAACATTTGTATCTGAGTCATGATCATAGTTCATTGCAATTTCACACTTTTTATGGACCATCTCAAAAAAATTGACCCGATACGATAACTATAGCGTGTACTATCGTTCAAACCGTTTACTACGTTTTTTCACATTTCGAAAATTTTCTTGGGTCTCACGTGGCACATGGGTACCAAATCAGTGAAATTTGTAGTGAAATTAATTGACACATTTCCAGCGATTTAGTATAAGTGGGTAAATAATGATATTTATTTTAGGATTTTGAAATGACCTCTTTTTCAATTTTGAACAATTCATCCTCAACTCTAATTTCAATAACACTTAGCAAACCCTCTATAATGGACAATCTTACTGACTCAGTTACATTCATTAATTCATCATAAATATTTTGAATATTAATTTCTTCTAGTTTTAGACCTGACGCCAATGATGTTTTGTTAGAGGCTTCTAATGTCTTGATTTCAGCTGAAACAATATCTCCGAGAGCAGTGGCTTTCTTAACCAGCCTATCCCTTATTCGGTTTTCAGTTGAATTGTTGGTATTAACTGTAGTAATAACAGAAGAATAAATTGGAATTTTTGTGATAAAATAATAGTAGCGATAGAGAAATTTTAGATATAAGATTATAAATAGGCATGCTACTATGGATAATATTTATTTTTTGAAAAAGGCAAAACTAAAGTTTCATATAGGATACTGTGAAACACTTCAAAAGAGATTTTAAAAGATACACTATGGCACTGGTATATGGCCGGTATAAAAAATTTGTTAAGGCTGCCAATTATTAGAAGCACGATAAGGGGAGAAAAATATTAAATGGGAAGTAATGTAAAATTTTAATTAAGATTCATAGCCTAAATCCAATATATTTTAAAGATATTTGATTAACTAAATTTTTGCATAAAATGTCTTGAAATTCTGCTAATACCTCAAAAACTATTAGTTTTGGGTAAAAATTACTTTCATATTCGGAATCCTCGGAATCCTCGGAATTACATATAAATTGCGTCAAATTTCATTTGAATCCTACTTAATTAACAAGAAAAATGAAAATGATGCAGCATTACTTTTCGGTGAAATCACCGAGTCCCATAAATGGTCGGAAGGGGGTCGGAAGGGGGGCTAGGCTCTCAATAGTGGTATTATTCGATTCAACTAACCAAGCAAGTTTATATTTCCTTACGCTGCTTCTAAAGCTGCATAAATTAGCTATTTTGATTTTTTTCTATTGTGAAATTCATATTTTATCTGGGGGGTTTTCTTGAAAAATATATGTGGTCCAGGGGACTATAATATAGCGCCCTGCCCCATTAACTGTGCATGGTGAGCTGAATCCAAAAATACCACTCTTGACTTCCTAGCTCCATCGAAAGATCCTTATCCGACTCTACCCGTTTTTGATATAAAATTCTAAATGGGTTTACCAATAAAAACAATAAGCTTGTTTAGATAGATTAACACCTCATTATAAAAATTTTTAGCTATTCTGTACCTGAATTTGTAACAATAAGTAAAACATACATCGACGCTAAAACTATATGTCAGACAGAATTAAGTAATAGACAGTTAATAATTAGAATGCAATTTATTTGATTGAAATTTTATGAAAAGCTCTAAGGACTGAGTCTGTTGTTTACCTGAAGCTTTGCTAACTTCATTTGATAAAGCGGTTGTGCTTGTAATTAGTACATTAATTTTGATATGTGCGACCACTATGTTTGAAACTTCACTTCCATGATTTTCTTTATCATAAGATTTCAGAGCAAAGTAATACATCCCTCCGTCGTCTGATTTCACTTTAACTTGAGTTCTCTGTTCTTCACCATATTTTTGTGTCACAGAAATTTGCTGAATCTCAACGTCTGAACTGTGTTCTGAATCAAAGTTATCTTTTATTTTGTTTCTCAGATTGGGGTCAATATCGCTTCCGTGAAACGCTTTAATTAAATATTTATTTACTTGATTAGAAGTATAGTCTCCGCCCGGAGATGTCCACAAAAGATGAACAGTTCTATTAAAATAGTCAACTTTTTCTATACGTAAATCTCTTATAGTGTTTGGCGGATAATTCTCTGTTTGATAGTTATCAGTCACAAAAACAGAGCCACAATTAATAATTCTACTGAAATTTGCATTAATATCGGATTTGTCGGCCTTTATTTCGCTGCCACAACAAAATTTAGAGCTATGAGAATCAGATTTAGGTAATGAAGTGCTCCCAAAGTTTTTTGAGACCCCAACCTTTCCACTATTCTCCCTTACTATTGCAGTCATATAATAATAGCCTTCATTTTTAATGTCAACTATTTATTGAGAATATATTCCATCACCTTTTGTGATGTCGGGATCACCCAAACCATTGTCTAGTAATTCATATGTCAAGTTTTGCAAGTTTTCTGACTGAGTCATTACTAATTGAACAGAAGCGTCTTCAATGAGTCCATCAATTCCTTGATTCACTTGTATATAAACGAGCAGAGGTTTAGTGGGATCGTGTTCTGCATCAGAGCTAAGCCAACATTTAGCAGTAATAGTCTGTTCGTCTAATGAATTCGTATTAAATTGAGCGATGGCTAAAACAGATTCATCCGTTAAAGATGTAATAACATCTGCAGAGAGATGCCACTGACCAACGAGTGCAGGACTGGTCACTTCATAGCCTCGCATGTGACCCAGAAGCTTTTCGTACGTAGAAGGAGGATAACTCGTACCACCGTTAGGATCAGTCAGTTTAATATTACTGATAACGCCTCCCGATATACCAGCAACATAAGATTGAAAGAAATAAACTCTTAACTTATTATTCATAATAGTTGTGTCCATATTCAAATTGAATGAAACTGTTTTCTCAGGTTTATTCAATATTTGTTCACTAATTGGTAGGAATTGGTATAATCTCCTGAATAATCATTTTCAACACTTTCAAAGGCTTTCAAAAGTTGATTAAAAGTGGAAACACTGCTCTTTTGTGTTGATTCCGATATAGTATCTTCTTTTATATAAACGACTGAACCACCAGTTATTGAAATTGCAATAGTTGTGACGCATGCTTCCTATCATCCATTGATGCAAAAGCTGGATAAACAATTATTTTTAATTTGATATTCGCTGACCGCAATTCTCTTGAAATGCTTTCAATTTGTGGAATATCATTAATAATTTTTAAGCCTCCGATCAGTACAATGAATGTTCCGCCAGGTTTGTCCGTAAATCCATCCTTTCCTTTCTTTAGTACTTTTTCAAAATCAAATTGAGTTGCAGTTCCTTTTAAATGAATCCAAAGAACCTCTTCAGCAGAATCCATCCATTGAATTGGAGTGTTATCCACATTATTATCGAATGTAAAGAGAGCTAATTTAGAATTAGGTAAATCTAATTTTGCAAATTTAAATAACGCCAAATTGATCCAATCATTGCGCTGCAGGTTTCCCATTTGGTCAGATTTGGCCATTGCTATTACAGTTCGCGGATTAGACTCTATCCATATTTTAAAAGTTGTATCTTTTTTGTTCGAGTGCACAGACCTTAATTCAAACAAAAAAGTTACACATTTTTCTCGACTTTTATAATAAGTTATTCAAATATTTGAATTAATAAACAAATTCTTACTTTTCAGAATCAAGACGTGACTTAATGACACTCCACGTGTCTCTGCCATTACATAAAACATTTTGTTTGTTCGGAGAATTAACGTTATGTTTGTGCACTATTTTATTACTGTCTTCAGAGCCACAAAACTTTGTAACATTATTGAGAGCCTGAGAATACATGAAAGATGACTGCATTGTGCTGTTATTAATATTTGGCAGTGGAATACAATTCCGATTGAGTGGTAGTCCAGTCTCATTACTAGTGGACATATCACACGAGGAATCACTTTCATATTTAGTAATCACATCAAACGAATCCTGACCGTCAGAACATGCGGTCACCTGAATATGATTATCACTTCCAGGTATGCTATAGTAAGCAGGATATAGTGGATCGTCAGGAAATCCGAATTCGTTGAACACACCGTATCTATAATGAGCCCATTCATGAACCAAGAGTTTTGCACTGTCACCATATTTGTCACCTGTCCCTAAAACGAGTTCTTTTGACATAACTATAGGAAGTGCATGTTCTCCACAACCGCCGAATTGCATAGTAAATGAATGCGCGTCCGAACCTATTAATTATAAGGGCGGCTATTAATAGCTTATGTAAGATATGACTCTTGTAATTGTTTACTACTTTGTAAATCATTAATAATTTATAAGTTTGTGTTTATGTTTGTATTTAATTAATGTCTTAATTAAATCACCTTTTTCTGTGATTATGATATCTGCGTCACTATATCTTGTATACGGACTATTTTCGACGGAGTCTACGGTCCATGTGTTGGGCACAAGCAGTGTTACTTCATTGAAAAAAGCTCGTCCTTCACTCGCATCATATAATATATCAGAAGCTTTTTTGATTAGTTCCTAACGGAAACAAAAAGATATAACTAAAGTGTTTTCCGTTGAACTATTTGGGCAGCCGTTGGGTATGAATAGCTTCATGCGTGATATTAAATAAAGTATTGGCCATATATGGAGTCATTCAACTGGAATTTTCGATTTTGTAAATTTTAGAGAATAACATAGAGATACATATTTATAGGGTATATAATATGATATCCGGCACATGCATTCGTTGGGCAAAAATTACATCACGACTTTCTATACATACTTCAGTTCATAGTATATTCGCATGAAAAACAGCTTAAGCCATAAAATACAGCGACTATACAATGGTCTGCTTATACAGTGCTAAACAAAATTGCGTTCATCTAATGTTACCTGAGTTTTAGATATGATATCACTCGGAGTTGAGGTTATTTTCGGCGAGAATGCAATAACCATTCCTTTATATCCATTGTCCACTATTATTGATGAATGCGATGCATTACAGATATTTTGTGAAAATAATAATCCGTACGAAAATATTATATAAATTAAGTCAAATAATGTGATTAACATTTTGTATGTTTAGTTCGATGAAAATTCACTTATTATACACTTATTAAAGACATATTATTTAAACAGTATATAAAAATATTTTCTTATTTCTCATAAAACATGATTTGAGAGCAATAAAAGGTTAGTCCATTTCATTTCTAAATTGTAAGAGTAAGCCCTATCATAGGCTTAAGTTAGATAAACAGTTCATTATGATCACCACTAACAACACAAACTCATACTTATATTAAATATAAATTTATTACTCATATTAGAATCAATTCTGACGTTAAGCTTTGCAAAGAAATGTAGTTTTGAAAAGTCTGTTATCAGAGTTTTGCTCATTCATTGTGTTGTTGCCAAGACTAAGAACTGATAAAACAGTCAAACGGACAGCCAGTATATGAACGTTAGCTCACAGCAAATCGAGAGATACTTTAAATGATAAAAAGAGGTTTTCATGAGAAAAGATGTGAGTAAATAACCGCAAGCTATACACTAAAAACACGAACAGAACAGCACAGAACACAATTTAACAACTTTAACTATTTTAATAGTATCTTAACTTTACAACAGTTGCTGTTGAACTGAGTCTTACGATTGAATGCGATGTTTGCAAAAACTGACTGAGAATTGAACTTTTCTAAACTTCTATTATTAAATATAAAAGTCGATGCTTTGCTTTCCGCTCTTTAAGCTTTTCCTCTCCTCTCTCTTTCTCTTCTTTTTCTTTTATTTTCCCTCTCGTAGAGCTCTCTCAGGCTTTTTGTTGTGTAGTATCGGACATATCAGACATATCATCACACAATACTAAAAGCATAACCGCAAACAAATAGCCATAAAAGCTTTTTTGTGTTTCATTCCTGTCTTTGACATATAACACATGAAATCCACGCACATTACATGTTTTGAATACTGCACATACAGTGAAAGTTAAGCCCCATTAATAGTATGGGTCATACTTGAAGCGCATATGTATATTGCATACCAAAAAATGATCGGAGAGGTGTATAGCAATAGTATTCGTTTTGCTGTATAAGCACACAAAAAGTCATAACATAAAAGCGCTGGAGAAATATGTTGAATGTGAGTATCGTATAATTTTTCAGCACATCTAATGCACATCCAATCCGAGTGAACTGAGACAGACCCCAAGCCCTATGGCTTTCACGCTCAGTTTGAAATGCTTATGCCATAGAGTTATGGGCCCTATAATTACGATGAACTTTGTTGGGGAGATGTTAATGTCAATATGTACTAAAAGGTCAAATCAGTCGGAGACCGCTCTCACTGAAGATGATCAGAGAAGTTGCAATTGATGGGAAGGGAAGCTCAAGCTGTTGGAAATACAGTAATGCAGTGTACAGTAAGACGCGAACACTAACTCACTGTTAATTCATAAGAAGAGCTTTAAGTGGTTTCCAATGTGTTGTGCATATGTCTGTTTATCCAGTGTTAGAGCAGACAAAAGCGATTCCCACTCGTTAAATAAATAAATGAAATTTACTTATCTTTCAAGAGTTATGGTATTATTTATTTTCTTTAGTCTCCAGTCCAATAAGTGAAACCGATCAAAATGATCAAAATAACTCACAACAGTTGAGTTAAGGCTATTCTGATAACACTAACATTTTAGTTTATGAAATCCAACACAACTCACAACTAAATAACTTTTACAGTTCAGAGTACAAAAACATGTAATAAATGTTATGGTATTAAAAATAGCTGAAAAGAACGCCTTTACATCACGTATTGCCAAATGGATCGAGAAAAGAAACAGAACCACTCACACAAAGCTGCATTTGCACCTGTAATTAATATAGCCGGGACTCACCATTACATGTTCCCAAACTTGTATGCAAAAGAAAACGTTGAGGGAAGTTAAGGTCGCAGACCATTGATTATCTTTCTATTCTGTCCTAACAGTCATTTCAATATATCTGTACATACAATACTGCACCGAATTTTTCTATTTTTTCAGAGACAAAATTGTATATCACCGGAAAGGTGAGGGTGTATTACTTCCGATTATTATTAGACTAATATAATAATAACTTTATGGTGTAAGCGTTGGATACTATAAAGTACAGCACACGTAAAGCTAATACAGAAAATAATGGACTATAAATTCACGTCATTTCATATAATGACTATATATCAGCGTTTGGCAGAGCGTATCGTCAACTGCTGAAGAAGAAGCGCTATATTAAGGGTGGAGAACATCCGTTTAATATTCACAATAAAACACTCGTTATAAATGAATAATTATTCTAACATCACATGGAGTCAAAGGAACATAAATGAAAGGCTTTGTTTTGATACAACTTTCCATTTAACTAACTTTAGAACTTCAGCAACGATTCGTTTAATACTTCCATTTGTTATTAAGGCTTTACTTTTATTTATTTTCTGTTTATTCAGCGTGTATTACATCCAGACATTTGGTTTTTGTAATTCTATCGTTCAAATTGAAATTAGAGTAATGTGTTATGCGTTTGAATATAATTTACTTAACAACAGAGTGCCGGTACTCTCAATAATGTCATAATTTATTTTCTTGTTTCAAAACAAAATTTTTTCATAATTTTCATTCGAAGTTGAATTTAATGTTTAATTTCAATAAAAAATAATAATTTAATAGAAATAATAGGAAATTAAGTTTATTATGAAATTATTGATAATAACAAAATAATCTTTTGTATAGCTTAACACGTTTTGAATAATGGTTATTCTTCTTGCCTTTATTGTGATTTATTAATAAATTGACTGTAAAAGCCCTAAATTGTAACATTAAATGAGTTATGATTTAAAGTGTTATTATTATGAAATAAAAGCGCAACTCTTTAATTAACTAAAAGTCAGAAGTTATTGAAGTAATTCTTCAGAAAACAATATAAAGCGCTTCAACTCTACAACATATATAGTTAATTATGCACGACTTTGACACAGCATGAATTGTTTTGCATAATGCAAGCAAAGAGTTCATGCACTGCTACAAAAGAATCATTTGATAGTGAGAGCAACCAATGCAACCGATTTCCAATTCGGAAACAAATAATACTTTGAGAGATACATCAACAGCAGGTGTTTCCAATGCTTATCGATGGTTAACAATCGGCATTCTTTAAATTTCTGACTATTAGATGGATATTTACTTTTGAAAAATGAGTTAAACTCTAAACAATATTCAGTTAAATATAGTCATAGTATGGAATGTTTGGCTTTAATTAATTTTCACACAGTCTTTACAAATAAATTACGAATTACCTAAAAAAAGGTGAACACTATTGTTTTTGAGTGGGCTCTTTCTCACTACAATACTTCATTCTTTAAATTAGATACAAAGATATTTTTAGAATCAATCTCAGGCTTCAGAGGTGGCTAATCATTCCATGGCATCAATACTAACAATACACTAACTTTTCATTGCTTTCCTGAGCTAATCAATCATTCACTGCAAGCGCTCAAAACCTATTATGAGTCTTAATGCAAACAATGGGAAACTATGGAAAACTTTTTTTTGTTATGTAGTTTCTCTTAATTTTAATCATTTCTAATACGACTTTCAATTTAATGATATATATTTGAAACTTTTTTGTGCGTTTTTTGCATATATTTATTAAAATAATGAATAAATCTTCTCTAAAAATAATATTTTGAACTGACGTATGCCTTATCATAGTTTGTTATTACATTTCTTTTTTGAATATTTATGTTTTCATTTCTTAAAAAATAGCACAAACACAACCCCTCGCATATCAAATGTTATTCTATTGTATTTATTTTCTTAAAGTTTTAAAAAAAATGTTCAAGAAATGTATTCTTAATATATAAATGATTACCAGTACTGTCAAAGTTATAACATAAGAAAAAGTTAAAGAGCTTTGGTTTGACAACTTTTTTCTTACTCTATTGCATGTGTGGGCGCAGGACTTGTTTCATATATTCCATAACAAATTGGGTTTGATTGACAAAACTACTATTTATTTTGATTGATATTCTGAATACTATTTTTTAAACATATTATTTCACGAGATTTCAGATTTATGACAATTTTCTATCACTGCCTAACTTTTGTTCGTAATTGAGATTTATGTGAACTAAAATTCCTTTTCAATAAAGCTATTGCTATGCGTTGCTCTTTATTGCCTTCAATTACCAAATATAGTATTTTTGTGATGTCTACGATATATATACCTGTATGTAAAAAAGCATTTCTTCAACAATAACCAGTAAAAGAAATGACATCTCGTAAAAAGCAAATCAGAATAGAAAGTCACACCCATTCGGTTCACAATTATCCAATTTTATGGCTTTATTGAAGTAATCAAGACATGGATTCCTCAACTTTTTCTAAATATACCATTAAAAAGGTTTCTATTCTCTCGATTGACTCATCAAACCATTGTATTTGTGTTATGTGTTATGCAATGATTGCCAAACCTCTCGATTCTTTTTAACTGATATATAACTCCACCTCATACTTAAGCGGCAATATTTCCTTTTTCTCACAGTTTCTCTTTTATTAAACTATACAAATAAGAACTTAAGTAATACTTAAGTAATTGTGCGTTTTATGGCAAAAGATATTTATTATTATGTAAGCTCTCATTTCCCAGAAATTCGATTATCACAAAACCGCAAAAAATTTCAATTCATCTTTTGAACCGATGAACTGATTATAAGCTTTTCTTAGAAAACTCATTAACTAAAGCTAATTAATTGAAATTTTTCTTTAAAGTAAATTAATTCAAATTTTTTCCTCCAAACTCAAACTCTTCACTAAATTTATGGATAATAAGATTTTTTGGATTATCTCAATTATAGGACCCATTCCTTCGATTATTATCTGATTTATAAATATTTCTATACATTAACTGTTGAGTGAAACGAAAACTCAAATAAAATGATAGAATCTATTGATTTGTTTAAATATTTATTCATTTGTAGTTAAACTGATTACGATATTAACTTTTTTGAAACTCAGCTTTAGTTTTAAGTTACAAATAAATTAAATTCTCTTTAAAAGACGTTTCACATAAAGTGAAAGTAAAATACATTGTAAAACACTCTCTGTCTGTCTTTTTATAAATTCATACACAGAGAGTGAGGACAGGCCCAAAGCCATTAACCATATGCTGATCAAAATGAACTAAGTCATGCTGGGTTTATTATGACTCACTGGTGGACTTGGCTTTGGGTCACTTTTCTTTTGGGTATCATTTGGGACACACTCTGACGGCATTGCCTTCAATAGAATCAGTTCTCAGCAAAAGAATAAAACAGAGTAAATAGTAAATGAATTTTTTAAAACTAATATCATATTACAGTCTATTCGATAAGATCTGTCATAAGCAGTGATGAGCAGTGCTCAACCATTTGGTGCACGATGGCGAGCACAAACATCTAGTCTTAGTAAATTTACATATATTTTCATATTATTTCATGTAATATAAATGATTTTCATATTAAAAACGTTAATTTCATATCTAAAGTACAGGGTCGCAAATAATGATACTCTAGAGCAGAAACTATAATCGGTAAAGCGAAACCGACTTTATATTTGGATTCTATGTCAAATAATACATTAAATTTAATTTTTTCAAAATTTGATGTGCATTGGGTAACATTATATTCGATGAAAACTAAAAATTTTGGTTTAGTTATAAATGATTAAAATAAAAGTTGTTATCCTGTTTGATCATTAATTAACAAATAAAAAGTAACTTTTATCTATTTCTCTCTTCATATGAGTGATAAAGAATTGTGAAGATAATAAAACAGTGAAGCACTTATCCTTCTATGAGAAAAATTGCTTTTCTATGTCGCAATATTAAAGTAATATATTAGAATAGATTATTTCAAGATTTTAGTTTTCGTCGAGTATTGACGTTACCCAATGCACATCAAATTTTGAAAAAATTAAATATAATGTATTTTTTGGCGTGGAATCCAAATATGAACAAAAGAAAACAAAATCAGAGACAAACACATACAGGATTTTGATTGCTTACTATTAAGACTAATGTGTGCCATATAAGTGTCATATCAACGAATCCAAGATTTTGAAACTTAACTAACAATAACTCTTCTGTCAGAATCACTCAATTATTTCAAATGTGTTCAAAAGTTGCGTTACATCTGTATGTGTTTGGCTCTCATTTGAATTTATTAAGAGTGCACAAGGTGTAGGGTGCAAAGGGGTAACAGGTTGATGAGGGTTGATCACCACCAAAGAAAGAAAGTCAACAAATGGTCATTTTTTGGCGGTAAAACGTGTTTTGAGAAAAATTGCCTCTAAAAACCGCAGAGTTTTGCCTCAACCCTTAGGTTTACAATAAATCCTGAAATGAATGCCACCAAAGG
>JAQGCH010002209.1:0-13229 GCA_034699485.1 Nanhermannia elegantula
AACTGATAAAATGACGACAAAAGTCTGTGTCCAGTGACCAGTGGCCAAGTTACCGACGGAAAACTACCGATACTAATACTTTACTATGGGAAGGATCGCGCTTTTGTAAACAGTCATTAAAGAGGATACCAAATCACAAGAAAATAAGAATTATATTTATGATCAATCTTTCACAGAGTTTCACATTTCATCCGACGAAAAAATTATGAATTTTTAAGGCAATACAATTACTCCTACTGTATGTGTACATACTGTGTATGTACTAGAAATGGGTTAATGAGAACATTAGAAAAATTCTATTATATCAGTTTAAAATTTTATACTGAATAAAAGCTTTAAAATTTGCAGTCTTACAAATAGTAACATAACAGTATTGTTTGCTTTAAAACATGAAACAAAATCTAATAAAGTACTGCTTTAAAAATCATTTGGTTAATGATTATTTAAAATCCAATTACAGTTATTTGTAAAGATCAAAAATTAGCTTAAATTACTTGGTCTATAAAAAATAGAGAAATTGTTTTTAAGAAAGTCTCAGAAATGTTTTAAATTAAATTTGATTGTTATTTATAACATAAACACCTGCATATGCTGTAAATTAGATATAAATGATTTAATGTTGAGACTCATTCATTGTCTCTCATTTGAGTCTTCATTGCTTATAAAGAAATATCTTAATCCTACAATTTTTGATGATATGAATAATATATTCGAATAAAGCTTTACTCTCAACTTGTTTTGAAAATAAATTATTAGAAAATAACCAAAATAACAAAAGCTCTTCTGAATTATATTCTTAAAGAATTTGTGAACTTTTTTGCGTTTGTGAAGTTTTCCTAAAGTTTTGATAAATTGCTTTTTTACAATGCAATGATTCCTTCAAAATAATTGTGATCTCTGAATCAGTCATAATCTCACAAATAAATGGTTGACAGAAACAAGTGATTAATAGCTTCTGCTTTTCTGGAAATAACATTGAGCTCAGTTATCAAGACATGAAGCATGTAATTAAAGTTATTATGCGAGATTTCAAATGCGAATCAAACCTATTGTTGCATCCAATTTACTCGATTTGAAGTTACTTTTGAGTCAGACTTGTGATTCATTCACATCTTTATTCAAATCTTAATGTAAATCGAAGTTTATAAAGTAAACCACTATTATATTCATATCAATTCCTAATTATAAAGATGTTCCTATATATTTAGTGCATTATTTAATTACATGACTCAAATTTATAAATCAATACAATCATAAAAACTTTTGATTAAATAATTTTTTTTCTAATAAAAGGAAATACAGTATATTTTTAATAATTTTAAAGGGATTTTAACAATTTCACGAATATGAAACTGAATACTGTTATTTTGAATACTTTTCTGCCTGAAGCGTAATCCCAATTATATTTTGAAATATTTTTCTGTTATATCAATTTCGTTGTCGAACACTTTAGGCATTTATTAAAGCTCTGAAATCATAAAAATGTTATTGAAATTCATTTAGTTCAAAAAGAAAAATAATGGGGATTTTTATAATCTGTATACTAAAAATTGCTAGTATTTGTCTGCATAGGCGGTTCCCTTTGAGTCACCACATTTTGAATTTTTTTTATTTTATTTTGTTTTGAACATAAATAGAAATAACACAAAAAACCAAACTTTTTTAACTGTAAGCTCGATTAAGTTTTGAAAAATATATAAAAGTTATCGAAGCTCCTCATATACCATAAATATACCAAGTAAATGGTACAAAATTTTCTAGTGTATTTTCTGAAGTCCACTTAAATTTTTGAGATACCAGACAAATACAATATACCGCATATAGTCATTATAATCTTCCATTTCTTATCTTTCTTTAAAAAAAATTGAATGTAAATATCTCTATTAATTTTTAGAAAATAAATTTTTTAAATAATGAACAAATCGATTCATATCCTATATAATTATTGTATCAGATTTAATTTAGAATAAATATACCAAAAAATAATTTATAATTTTGGGACATTATTAGTGCTTACTCACAATCAGAGATATGTAAGCAGATCAAGAATTACTGTTTTTACGTAAAAATAATGATTTCAAGTCATTTTTTAAGTCAAATCTTCGATTAATTTGAATTTGTATTTGAATAATATGTCGAATTATCGGTTTTAATTAGTGATGAATCAGTTCCAGGAACTCGAACTGGAACTCAAACAAAATTTTGGAACTGATACAGCACTAGTTTTAATATAACAGCGCTAAATAGGCTGCTAAAGATTATATATCATAAAGCCTTTTATGCAATAAGAATACATAACTGAATACTATTTGAATTTTTGCCTAAACTCAATAGAATTTTTAAATTTGACCTTTTAACCTAACATAACATAACATTTTTCTCAAAAAACTCTTTTTCAGGAGGTCTGACCTTTGCCCAGAGTTAGAGTGGGCTAACGCTACGGGCCTGGGATTGTTCGAAAACAATGGATATGTGACACATCTCAATCAATTGAAATAATGATCTTTTCTTTATTAAATTATAAATGGGGAGAATATAATTGTAATCATTTCAAGCATTTAGTTAGATATTTCTCATCAATTACATTGGGATAAGCTTTTGTTGTTTGTTAACTTGAAAGACACCATTTTACGTAAAAAATAAGAATAATGGAGTCTATTTTTTAATTCAATTTTTCATTCAAAAATATAAATTAACTCAGTCTTTTGAACTAATTTTAATTTTATTTACCGGTAATACTAATTAGAGGACGTATTTTTGCGAAATAAACTTATCGAGTCTCGAAAAAATTTTGGAATTAAAGAATTCAATTTCAAATATATGTTTTATTGCTTTATCTAAAGCTTTACCCAAACTTAAGAGAAGAACAATTCTGATTTTTTTTTGTATAAAGGGTTCTTCTGAAGAAAGAGCTGTTAGATTAACAACTTATGCGTTCGCTAAACACAACTAAATATAAATAATTTAAAATGAAGCAAAATATGAGAGTAAGCGAAATAATGGTTGAACTAATGATATTAGTGCTGTTAAAGGTGAAAGAAATGCTTAAGAGTTACTATTGAATTGAGACCATTATTTGTAATACCAGTGCAAGAAATAGCGAATTCAAACGGGAATTAAACATTAATTTTATAGTTTATGATTCAAAGAATAATCAAATATATAATTTCAGAATGAATTACCTGATTATAAGTTTACAAAACAAATGAATGTATTCACTTTAGGGATTTGTATTGAATTAAGTCCTTTTTTGCATGGGTTTAATGTTTTATAAATTCGTTATTCTTTAACGAAATGGATATCTTTTTCCAGACTAACTTATGTTCAAAAATGTTATTTATGCTGAAAGTTCAACTTAAACCTGACATTCAACAAATTATATACAGTATAATTGCGAAAACTTTAAGCTTATATATTTGTCGTATTATTAGGTTAATAGAAAACTTTAAGATTTTATTAGCTATTAATTTAGTTGAAATCTAGAATTTTGGTCAATTATTTCGTGATTTTAGCAAAAAATTTATTTTTTCAGTATTTTTCTTTTGGAAATAAAATTCATTTAATTTCGAAACATCCACTCTCTAAGAGGTTTAAGAAATATAAAAAAACGGAAAAATTAATTTGAATTATCATCATTTGAATTTTATTTTTACAATAAATATTTGGCTATTCACAGCGTAATTAAATTATAATTTCTCGAAATGTATTCAATAATCAATAATTTATTAGAAAAATTAAAATTATTAGAAATTGTTTTGTGACATCGCATAAATTAGCGTTAATAGTTTCTATTCTATCACAGAATCAGTGCTGAGTAACTTAGTAGGTACACCCATAATACTATTGACTGTTAATATGGAAGGAACCCCCCCAACGGATTTTCAGAGTTTACCCCACTGGAGCTTCAAAATTTTGGATACTTTGACAATCTCAGGGATAGTAAATACTTTGATAAGCTTTTTGAATATTGGGTGAGAGAGGTTGAGAGTTAATTTCATCTTTCTCTGTTGAGCTTTAGCTGTGTGATTATTAAAAAGTTATATACTCAAAAAGAATTAAATAATAAATACAATGTTCAAAATTGATAATGATCGCTATCAAAAATAATTATTTATGGATTTTAAGCACATCAAAACGTGAACACTCAAAAATTCAATGATTTTGATTACTTTTAAAATGAGAGTTTTAATTGCTTTGTAAATAAAGTTGACTTCATAACAAATAGTTCATTTAGATTTTTGCATTTTCATTTTTAACCTTCATTTAAATTAACTAAATTATTGTAAAATCTAATTCCTCTTCTATATTATATTAATTTAATCTCTTTTTAAATTGAGACAAGATTTATATGACACAAGTTTAAAAATAGTTACATTTCATATAAATATAACAATCTTAAAGTTTGATGAGATAAAGGTACCAGTGTAAGATAAAGTATTCGTGAGAATATAAATTATAGATTTAATGGTATTGTACTCCTCGAAAGTTAATTTTAACTTTATTTTAATTTCAAGTGAGGACACGAAAGGCCGAAGAGCTTTGACTGGTTTGAGTTTTAAGCTTATATGGATATACCAAGCAATAGAACTACAGTTTAGCTCATGCTCTTCACTATTATAAAAGTTAAAAATAATTTTTTAATGGAATTATTAAAAAGAGTTTGAGAGATGAATGAGACAAATACTAAATTAGTTAATTTTATTAAGTTCTTTACCATTAAGAGTATTTGATTATATAAATATTTATTAAGTACTCAAATAGTTAAAAGCCTTTTAGTCTTGTATTTTAAAGCAGTGTTTGTGTTGAAGAATAAAAAAATGATATAAGATTTTTACATTTTCTAAGATTTAATAAAGCAAAAAATAGAATCCTCGTATTAGCTTTGTCAATCCGTATAATAGCAAACATCTTTAGTCGCATGTTTAATATAAACATGAAATGTTAGAATTTTAGCCCAAATCCAATCAAATCGTTTTACATTAAATATTTCGGAGATTTTATAAAGTATTTGTTCAAAATACAAAAAAAATCTGAGATTGGGATTGAATCTAAAAGCAATATATCTCAGAGCATATTTGGAACTGCTCTAGAATTTAAAGTGATTTTTATAAGATTAAAGTTCGCCAATATTTTGTAATTTAGTTTTCAACTCAAACTCAACTTTTTGCACAATAAAAAAAATTTATGCAAAAAATTAAATTAAAAAAATACTAACCTTATTATAAATATAGACAACATATGCTTTCTTTCCCTAAATTAAGATAATATTTTTTAATCATTTGAGAGTTAGTGAATGCTCTTACAGTTCCATATATCAAAGTATTGGTACAAAGCTTGGGAGGACATTAGCATTAATTTCGGTCATTCTGCTATACTGTGCTTTATTGCTTATTAGATTCTTATGAAAACTATATATATATTTGATACGACACAACACTGTACTTAACTTTCTTGTTTCATTAGTATTGAAATCTTTTGAAGGCATTCTTTATTTCGGTAAACCTGTGATCCGATATTGAATTCAGACTAATTTGGACTAAAATGCAATAAAACGATAGGGAAAACGTAATTATTCGTGTCATAAAATGAATTAAACATAGATATTGAGTCCTGAGTATAGACATTGGGTTTATAAATGTATCTTAAAATAGTTAACTGATTTGCAACACAAATCAGGCATATATAACAATCAAATAATTCTGAGATTACACACAATAACTATTATTCACTCATTCATTAATTTATTTTTAGAATCTCTTAAAGCAAGTGATTCTTCCGACAGGTTTTTATCAAAAGTTTTTAGTTTTTGGACGTTTTACTTTATTTTTTTATCTTAAACGTAAGAGTTGTTTATAGTAAAAATGTATTTAATATTTTTTAAACCTTAGTTTTAAAGTTTGATAAAAGTTAAAATTATTTACAAAAACAGAAAACTTATCCTTATATAAGTTATGCAAAAAAAAATTATTTATAACTGTTGAATACATACCTGAGTGACATTTTGAGTGTTAGTTTAATTCACAACAATTCTTGTAAAAACTAAAACTATGAACAGAAAGTTTTATTCCTTAATTAAATAATAATGAGACCGAAAGCACGAATTGTTACCGTCCGGTTAAGTTGGAAATGTTTGACTGAAATTAACTAAAATGTACATTGAAATGATTCGCCTATTGAGATGTGGGGGCTGTGATACTGCCCATATTGACGCAGCATTATTCTCATCCAATACTAAAGAACGAAAGAATGTGAGTCTAATCGATGATGGGCTTGAAGAGTGAATACCACACATCGTAAAAGCGCGTAAAAGCTCTATTGAATATTCTGTTATTGAATTTATTGGATATTATTGCTTAATGTTTCACAGAATTTAATGGATACAAAACTTTGTTGATTTCATTGAATCAGTCGTTTAGAAACGATATCATTTCGTTTTAACTCAATGTATTGATAACACATAATTAACACTTTATCTTTTGATCATATGAGCCAACACTTTGGTTGGATTACTTCAATGATATTATATACTTAAAAAAATAAATAATATGGTTGTACTACAGGTTCAAAGAGTCTTTTTTTACGTCAGGTTTTACTTATTCTTTACCTGAAATTGGAGCCAATTTTCAATTTGAGGATTTGACAGATTTTCATCTGCTATTGTCAGTTTTGAGCTTAAGCTCACAGAAAATGCCATTTTTCACTAGTGTTATAAAGTTGACCCATAAGAAGGGCACATATCTAAGCGTTCATCTTAAAGAAAACACTTTTCAAAGTTAAACCACTCACTCAAGTAACATAGAGGGAAGGCTAAGGTTCACGATGACAGGGGGATTTCCAAAATTTTGGTTCAAAAGCCAGAAGGGTGTATGGGTGATTATATTTTTTAAACACTATTTATCGCTTTAATCCTTTATTAACTCTTAATAACATATCTGAGACCATTCGTTTCAATTTTAGACTTTTATAAATTTTTTCTGGAAAGCTAACGAATTCAAAGGGGGTCAAAGATTTTTCGTGACACATATTTTCGTTTTCTGTTTACTGAGGAGGGGTATCGATCATCTGTCGATTGAGAGAGGGGGTATCTTAGATCAAAAGGTTCGGGGGTATAGTGCCCTATAAAAACCTTCTTGACCATGATTGGTGACGTGTCAGTAAAGAAGGTCTATTTAATTTCAACGAATTCTTCCATTGAAATGCACTTTTAAAAATATTTACAAACTTATAATACTATGCTATCAAAAAATGGCAAAGATTTCGAATATTTAAATCCAATGGAGATTTCGAAAGCCCCGTAAGTGATAACGTGACTTTCATATAAAAATTGGACCAAACTTTGTAATATACTGCTAATATATACCTGTGTTGTACTATACTGTTTGCAATGTATAATACAAAAAACAATATCTTTACGCCCTTCACATAAAAGCATAGATAACGTATTCTGGAATTTCAATTAGATTTGATCTGTTTATCCCAACATTTATCTGACATTTATAACCACTACATTTATATTTCATATCTATTTATTTAAATCCCAAAACTCTTCTTAAGCTCGACCATTACTTATTCAATACATTCTTTGCGGAAAATTTTGCAAAATAATAAATATAATATTCTTTTCAGTTGAATATCTTATTGCACGTGGGAGTTATTTATAAAAGAATTATTGATATTTGTTTACTTCTATTAAAATCGACATATTTTCAAAATAATAACTTAATTAAAGTTTATTAATTACTCTTTCACTGTAATTAATTTGGAAATTATTGAATGCAACATAAGATCCACTGATGTTGAAAAAATTCAATGTTTTTTATTTATATGACATTTTTTATTTTTATTTATCCTCATTTATAAAGACTATTTTAGCAAATATAAATCTATATTTGAACGTATGAGGTCTAAATATTGCCGACCAAAATATCATCTACAAAAACTTTTTTATTTTTCTTCTTTTTTAATAGATTTTCAATAACAAGATATTTCAAATCAATTGTAATTTTATATTAAAATTTATTCAATTCTAAATATCTCAAAAACAGTTCATTTTAGGCAAAAATCTCTTTCATATTAGAAATTTTTGGTCTAATTTACATATAAATCGAGTCTAATTTACTCAAATCAAACTTCAGGAACAAGAAAATGAAAAAGTTCTTGTGGCGATATTTTGACTGTAAATTTTGACCCAATATTTGAATGATTACTAAATATATAATATTTTATAAAACTGTTTCACTCGTATCTTACAATTCATGTGAGTAAAACTTTAAAAAAATTACAGCACTTTACAGTACAGTAGATCCAGACATAATTACATAAATAGAGCTGTCCAAATTTGCAGGTTTTGACCTCTTCATCCCTCTCCATTCAGGCAGAAGTTTTGACTAAAACCTGGACATAAGAAGTCCAGATTTCTGGTTTTGAAATAAATTTTTAAAGTTTATCAGATTTTAAAAAATTCCTTTCTAAGTATACAATTGTTTGAAGCGGTAAAAAACTAACAAGAAAACTGTGGTTTAGGCTTATATTTCTGCCTATTTTTATAATTTTTTAAATATCAATAACTTTATATAAACGTATAAGTTTAGCAAATTTAAAGATGCATTTAAATCGAGTACAAAATAGGTTTCCTCTAATAAAACGATTTGATTTATTCATAATTTTTTGAAAATAATTTTCTCATAAATTGAGAAGGTCAATTTAAAAAATGAGCAGCTTATCCAGAGAAGAGACCATCAAGATCTGGCAACCGAAAAATTCAGATCAAACTGTAATTAAGTCGAGATTATCAGAAAATCAGATAATAAGTTAGATAAATAATACCTATTATAGAAATACACAATAATTATTATACTTTTATTCAATAGAATCTCTTAAGTCTAATAATTCAGTACTTAGACAGACAAGATGTTGATTCGATCTTAAAAATTAGTGCTATATTTGGTGTTTTACTGGATTAGAGACATTTTAATCAGAATTTAATAGGCTATAACTTTTCATTAGAAGATTTATGTACTGTACAGTACAATTTATAAAGCAAATTAAAGTTATTATGCAATACTTTAAGTCAGAGTATTTTCATTTTATAGATAATGAGGTGGATTAGTCTTATAAGGGTACGTATTTTGATGTTGCTCTCATTTTGGAATAAAATTTGGTGGAAATACTAAGTTCGAGGTCCTCATTACAAATATCATATTCATAAATCCCCCATCGAATGTGTGATCCCTTAATTTAATATTTAATTTTAAAATTTCCTATTGAAATACATTGAAACTAAGGAGTTAAAAACTATAAAGACCTAATTTTATATTTGTAAGGCCTGAACTCAAGTTCTATAAATGTTATTTTCACATAAGATGGGATAATGTCTTTGATGATCTTTAATTCATAATAACTAATAAGTAATAATTGCTTAAGAATTTAATATATAAAGAGTTTCATTGTATTTTAATAGAAAATTTTCAAATTAAATGTTAAATTAAGGGACCACACATTCTATTGGTGACGTATGAATATGATATTTGTAATCAAGACCTCGAAATTAGTATTTCCACCAAATTTGATCCCAAAGTGAGAGCAACATCAAATATGTCCACTCGTCAGAAAAGATTAATCAGCTTTACTGTAGACTTTCATCGCAAATATTTAAAAGATAAAAATTGAGCACAAAACAAGATTTTCAACTATTTATTGAAACATTAGTCAATACATTTATTAACTGTTATTAAATGAATCTTTTTTCTGACTTAACTTTCACGATTTTGTTTATTTAATGTGCAATGCAAATTTAGGTTATTTGCTTAAATTTCATATACATTCATTTTATTTAATTTGATGTATATTTTGTAAATAACTGTTTTTAAGTTTATTAAAAAAAGTGATCGCCTATTAAAATGGATCTAATCATGTGAAACACGCATAAATACTAAACAACTTAATAAATACTAAAGCCTACGTATTTTAATTTTATAAATAAAGAATTATTTTGCTTCGACTATAAAAGTGTTTAATATTTGTAAGATAATAAAATCATCTGTTATGCAGAACAGCACCACAGATAAGACTACCAAATACTACAAATTAGTTATACTTTAAGAGATTGCAAACTCTTAAGAGCTGACCATTAACTAAATCCAACCCTTCAGTGATAAAATAAAGGAGCATGACAATCCGTCGAAACTTTGAAATTTAGAGATGGCACTTTTTGGGTTTAACCCGATTGAACCCTAATCGAACATGCTTATTGCATGCGTTTAATCACTTATTTTTGCTAAAATATTGTTTTAATTATAAATATTCTGAACATTTTCGTAAATTAAGAACCTTCAAACAGATTGCCGCTTATCATTAAGAGATGAACCCATAAATATGAACTCGATTTTTATTTCAATGTAGATGTAGAGGGGCATTTTCATTAATATATGTTAATTTTTTGAATTTATGAACCCAAAATTGAAAAAATAATTTCGGTTTAAACCCGATAAAACTCGAATTAACTCAAATTTTTAACCCTATTAAACTACCCTGAATCAGCATGAAAATTAAACCTGAAAAGTACCATTCTATTTGAAATTCCCTGTTTTAACACTTCTTATAATAAACATAACCCCATTTTGCATTTGAAAAAACACAAATATTAATCAGGATATTAATCATTTAAAAATAGCCAAAAAATATTTCAATTATTTCAAAATGCGGTTACATTTGGATAGAGTGTAGCTTTTGCTATAAAATATCAATATTCCCATTTTAAAGGGTTGGTATACATCGAAACTAGACAGACGAGGAAAGCGAGCCCGTCGTACAGAGGATGATACATAGCCAAAGTGGGCATTTTTAAAGTCGAATAGCTTTTGATTAACTAAACCGATTTTAATAAATTATATATTAAATTAAAGTTAAGGTTGTCCTCTAATGAGATAAGTTTGCAAACAAAAAATATAAGAGCTTAATGTGACCCGATATTTGTTGGACGTGGTTTAACTATTTTAGACTTGTAGTGGTCAGAGAGAACGATAATTGATCACATAGAGTACCATAACATAAAGATATCCAAGGGTCTCAACTATAGAATTAAGAATATTTTCATAGAAAACTATTATAAATATGGTCGCGTGTGAGACACCTTCTCTAAGCCTCTTTAAGTTATTAAATAAAAATTATTGGGTAAAAATAATCATAAAAGATGATGTTTTGCAATAACATTCATATTGTAATAGTAAGCGATGTCAGTCCTGAAGAGAACAACCCGAAACATATTTGACATTTCACGTTTCTCTAATGAGATTTACTATGTATTTCTCTATGGCTTTCTCTATGGCTTAAAGAACTTATTTTGATAGAGGTTTTGTTTTTACTCTACAAGTTTGAGATGAGACAATCGATTCTCATAAAAACTGAATAAAATTTAGATAAAAGAATAGGCTTTAATTTGAAATTGGATTCATCAATTTGCTTCAACTATTTGTTGAGTTATTCGACTTCAAATATGCCCACTTTGGCTATGTATAATCCTCTGTACGTAACCTACTTGTGACGGACGGTAGGACTAGACATAGCTGCTTATACTCATTGTAACTGTTTATCGAGTAATAATTTTTAATCGAGTATTACTAAAAATATTTGAATAAAATTAATAATTTTTTAGATATTTTACTTTAACTGAATTAAAAAATTACTTTCATATTCGAAATTATTGAACTAATTTACATATAAATTGAGTCTAAAATATATCAAATCAGACTTAAGAAAAGAAAAATGAAAAAGTTTTTGTTAGCGATATTTTGACGCTATAATTGCTATAACAGGTGTTAAAACAGAGAATTTCAAAGTTCCAGCGGATTGTCGCGTAGCCATAAAAAGACACTTTTATAATGCCTTCAACACTTAGACTTAATTTCTAAGATTACTTAATTTAATTTTACACATTAACAAAAAGCCTAAAAATATCAAATTTGACATTTTTAGTCTTGTTATATGTGCAGAACTGAACAATTTTCAAATTTTTTGTAACAAACTTTAAGATAGTTTTGTCCGGTTTTGTCAATTGATTGTTCGATAGCGAACTAATGCAAAGAGATATACTGTATGAAAAATTCAATAAAAATATTTGAAATCATGAAATTAACTGGAAATATACCGATTCCTTGATTTGTTGAATCAAAACTTCTAAATTCAATAAAACTCGATTCAACAGCTATGGAATATATAAAAGATGTCGTTCAGAGAAATATATTTACGATTCTACTCGACTAGAATTGTTTATGAGAGGATTTAATTAGCGTATCATAACTTGTGTGCCTTCAGTATCGCAGTATTAAACCAATAGCTCTAATGATTTCGTAAGAAATCTATAAAAGTAATGCTTTCATAAACTGAAAGTAGAACTCTAGAGACATATCTCTTATTCAGAACTGATTTTATATTAAATTTCCGCCTTTTTTACATTTCATAAACTTTTATAGAATGAAACTCAGCTCAAAAATTAGTATTAATATTATTTTAAATATTATATCAATATTTAACAATCGATTGTTCCATAATTTAAAAATTATTTAAAAAATTTAAGAATTAAATATCCAACTGATTAAATGTGAAAAAGTTTTCTTTCTAAAGAGCTTAAAATGAATGTGATTTCGATTATAATTTTTTACAGTATTGCTGCAAAACTTATACTGTATTTTATATAATATTTAAATCGTATGTAAATATTGTTGGCTGAATGTCTTTCAATAAAGTTTTATCGTATATATAATTTAAAGGCATAATATTTCTTCACTCTCTATTGTTTTATCAGCTTTGAAATGAAAAATATGCACAAAAAAACATTAAAGTTTTATTCATAAATATAAGTTTTTGCATTAATTTTTATAATAATAGTATTTTGACAACAAAACAAATCATTTTGAAATTAAGACAGTAATAAATTACAGACTTTATAATCTGTTTATAACAAAAGTTAAATTCCACACAAAAGATCTAATACAGTGTCACTTTTCCAATTAATTTCAATACAGAATTTATATCTGTATCCACCATACAGATGGTGGATATGCTAGATATTAATCTTACGCCTTAAATAAAGTATCATTTAAGGCTTTATCCGTGAAAGAACAGTTGAGTTCATGTATTCATTTTAGTTGGCATTAAGTCTGTACTCGTACTAACCCTATCTCTTAAACTAAAGTTAAGGTTCATATAAACTCTCAACATCTCATCACATA
>JAQGCH010002210.1:0-13227 GCA_034699485.1 Nanhermannia elegantula
TACATACATAACATACATAATATATTTCCAATGAGGACTTTTTCACCCTCTGGTGCTTTACTCCGTTGACGGATCAAATTGGTCCAAGAGGAAAATTGTAGTACTCGATGAGATCTTTCAAATGATATATGACTCATGATGGGGCGCCTCCAAAGGAGAAGGTCTATGAGAAGTGGTCATTACTCTTTTCTTCTGTCTTACTTTAAATTGTTATTTATTTATATTTAAGGCTCATACAGTACCACTGTAGTATTGGTTCGCTATTCAGCACAATGATCTGGGATTTATTATTTCAATTATTGCTTTATCATCAGCTTTTCTAGATATAAGCAAAAAAGTGCTTCTCTTCAAAGTAGACCTTAAGCATTAAAAATTAAAATACAAAACCTCTAAATTTTATATGAATAAGAATCGTTTCACTCAGAAACTATACTTTTAAAGTAGATTTTATATAAAAAATTGCACATTTAAGCTATTATTTAACTCAAAAGATAGAATCATTTTTAAGCCTGCTATCAAAATACAGGTACCTTAGAGTGAAACTAACTTTTACCGGCAATAATAATCAAAAGTTTTAATGGTGTTCATTATCTAAACGATAAGCTTAACTTCAATTAACAAAGAGAGTTAAAAATAACGCAATTATGAGATCTTTAGAATTGAATAAAAAGAACTTAAGTATGAATGATCTGAAAAGATATAATAACTTTATTATAGAGACTTAATTGACTAATTTGAAGCTCTACTGAATAGCAGGTGAAGTTTACAGACTCGAAATTTATATAAAGACTATCTTTTTAATGAGCAAATCATTCAAAATGAAGCACAAATGTAATGATTATTTGAAGAAATTTAAAAAGTGATCAAAATTTATTCGCATAAGTTCTTAAGACATGATATGCTAATAATAATAAACATAAAACTTTATTTGATTGGAAGCTGAGGTCAATAAACAGGCACTAAAATAGAATATAAAAAAGTCTAATATAAATATATTGAAACCTTTTCCGGTTATATTTTTAAGCGTATGTGTGATATGTTTCAATTGTGCATTTCCTCCAATCGAGTGCTGTGTGTGTGATATCAATATAGCGATAGCTAACAAACCATTAGCTTCACTCTGAGCAGAGCTCCAATTGGCATATAATTGAGAATTAAAAGCATACAATTGAATTTCGGCAGGAAATTGATGACCACTAATAGTATGTTCTGATCCACGATCATCTTCACGTCCGTAATGTAATACTATTTCTTTCAGTGTGTACTGATATGAAAGCGGACCACCACTTAATATAACTGTACGATTTGAGCTTACTTTGAATAGAATACCGCGACCAGAGTTTTGTAAATTTCCGTTTATCTGATTGTAATCAAAATTAACTAAATTTCAATTATTTGCATTTTATTTAATCATAAGCTTAAAGGTTTAGTATTAAATGATAATTAAGTTAAATGTCTATTTAGCAGAAATTGTAACCCATTTAGGAATATCTGATTTCATGAAATGCTTCACTTAATTGAGTTCAAGAAATTTAATCTAAATTTTTAATTTGAAACTAATCTATGGAATCAAATTTATTGTGTGGGTTAGCATTCAGTCAGATTTAGTAACAAAGTAATTAAGACATTATTTCGATATAATTCAACCTTATATTCAATTCAAAGCATTCCTTTAAAAAAGTTAATATTATTGAAACTTTTTTAAAAAGTTTTTATTAAGTTATATAATATTCTCAAGAATTTGTTTAATTTTCAAAAGTGGTTTCATTTTTTAAGTAAAAATTTTGGGATTCAATCGGTTTTTTATTCTTAAATGAAATACTAATCTGAAGTCAGACAACAAAAATTTTAGAGCATATAAAAGAATCCAAAGCATTAAATGTATTCTTTTTCTAAATATCACATAAATTATAACTGAATTTATAAATATTTGAATCACGTTTCACAATAACATAAGAAAAGAATAGTAACTCAAATTCTTATGTTAAATGAAATAAAAAAAGCTATTCTTTTCATTCTGTGGCAAGAATTGGAGGAAACATGATATAAATGATTTTCAAATAATGTTAATATTAAATATGACAAAATAAATGACACAGAATGTATGGATGTTTATGTTTATAGGTTTTAATTTATTATTTAAGTTATTTAATAACAAATTTCTGACACATATTCTGTATATAATTCATGGTATCGTTTGTGTCATCAACAGAACTGACGTAAATAATTGGAAGTGTGTGTCATTTACTATGTATAGCCGGCTATAGATAGCAATAAAGAGTATATACAGTACAGAATCCGCACAGAATAGGGTAGTTTGAGTTGAATGGCAGACATCAAACATTTACTCACATAATCGCCGTATACTTGAAGTGGACTAAGATTGGGATCAAAGAGTAATAATTTAGGATTTATATCAATCGGTGATTGACGTCTTCCACGACTACAAAGACTCCATTTGGGATTAAGCCGTCCCCAAAAATCTGGACCTGAAATAATGCCAAATATGTTAGAAATGTTTATTAGAAAATTCCTGCTCTCACAGAATTCTCATAATATGCATAATAAGTAGATAAAGAGGCGTAAACTTATATCGAAATAAATAAAAATTGCGCCGTTATTGCAGTGCTATGATTGTTAAGGAGAGAGACAATAAAGTGAAGGGAAATAGAGTACAGAATCGTACGGAATCGTACGGAATGAGAAGCAATAATAAAGTTTTGGGGCTTAACTCAATCCTTAATGCATATAAATTGAGTTCTTTTATCCAAACATTCATTGAATAAAAGTAAAGAAAGTTAAGAAGAAAGACAATAACAAACTATTATTGCACTCGTAATTCATTGACTAAATGGACACAAATTCAACCCTTAAGGCATTAAATGCGATCATTTCTAGTTTAAACGCTTAGGTCTCAGGTGTTGTATTGGTGTCCATTTGTTGTGCTGACAAATACTATGTTAGAGTCCATCAATTGTGTTCAATTGCAATATGAGACCTATACTTATTTTTCACTAATACTATTACCTAACGTTTGCTATATTCAGGACCATTAATCACGTCTGGCTGTCATCTGTAAGCGGACAAATTGCCGCAACTCAAGACGTGTCACACCAAAATTCAAAATGTATGTGACATCAACACTAATGTTACAGTTATGCTTCTCTACAGTCATATTCAGTCATATTTGTCTGAAATATAATTTTATAGGATTCCGATTCTATAGATTCTTAGTTTTTTTCATTTCAAGCTAACTATACTCTATTCAAAAGTTCAAAAATCTTAAAGAGCGGTAACTAATCCTTATTGGTTTTTGATTAAAAAAACTTTTTCCTGACTAATTCATATATTTAGTTATTTGAGAAAATCTTGTTTAGTCTTTAGTCTAAAAATGAAGGAAAAGTTTTCAACTTTGAAAGAAAATGCAATGAATGTATGCATTAATTGTTTATTATTTCAAACAGATTTCAAACAAAAGCAAACTTTATTCTATAATTAGCATTACATGAAATAATTATTAATATCCAAATTATTTTATTCTGTTTATTATTATTATTATTAATCATTATTATAGTAGAGAATTAGTGCAAATTGATTACAGAGTATAATAACTATTTTTAAGTCATTGACTCCATTGGTTATATTTATTAATAAAGAAGAATTCATCGCATTTTTTATATGATATGAAAAGTAATATTTATCTTATATATCAATGAACTAAGATTTCAATAATATAGAAAATCGTGATTATGTAATAGTGAATGTGTATGAGAGACAGACTTTTGACAAAACAGTACAAAACTATGTGCTCTTGCTATACACTATTAATTGAACGCTATTGGTTCATATCAATAATGATTCAAATTAAATTAATTGTTGAAATCTCTGATTTAAAATTTTTTAATTATAAAAAATTGTTATTCAAAATATTGTTTCTTTTTGATATCCAAAAACACGAACCCATGTTATTATGATTTTATATATAAAGTCATTCATCATATTCAATAAAAATTCTATACTCTTCTCTTTTTGAGCGCTAAAATATGTTTCTCAATAATAATGAAAAATGAGAACTGAAAAAAGAATCACATTCTTTCTTTAGAATAAGAATCAGACCTCAAAATCGTTTACTATAAGCTGAATCTCAAAACTAAACCCAAAACGCGGAACTAAATTGTGGCCACTTTTGGCATTATTTGCTTTTTATCCTTCACTTATAAATACTCCCATTGGAATCTAGACTTCTGTATTCAAAGATAGACATATAAAAAGCATTTCCACTCGATCTTCACTTTTCGCACTCTATTTTTCTATTCGATCTCTGTTTTCTATTTGTTCGGTTCACTTTTTTCTTGCTTTTATGTGCATATAATTCAACGACAAAACATTCCCTATAGAGGAGCAGTGCTCGGCTTGACTGCCCATAAAGACAAAAAAAATTCTTATAAGCGTATTATAAGACATGTCCATATACTATGTTATGTATTTATATACGCTTTCTTGTTAGACTGTATTATATAATACTTGTATAACTACAACCTGTTTCAATGGTGGGTAAGAATAGGTTTCATATTTAAATCTATACAATAGTAATAATTATAAGTTTATGTGAACTTAAGTTTGCATTAATAAGTTATTTAGAATTCTTCAATTGATCTCAGCATAAAAGTTCAATAAGTGGAGGATATAAGAGATATCCGAAGAGAATCAAAGCCTCTCATGTCTCTTAGTTCTCGTACACATAACTCCCATTTGATATGCTCTCACTTTTTGATCCCAATAGAAAGAAGTCGGCATTTCTTTTACTTTGATCGCAAATTGTTGAGAGAATACTTTTTTGGAGTGAGAATCTGTAATCATATTTCTCTTTGGCTCAAATATGAGCAGAAATGCCATCAGCAACAAACCCACTATTCCGTTACTTATTAAGGTTCGCTATTATTAAAGATGCATTCTTTCGGTTTATAGGGTTCAAGACTTAAAATATAAATAATTGATTCATTTTTTACAAAAAGGCCTTCAAATCGATCAATTATTAATCATATATTCTCAACACGATCTTTATTATTCAAATTTGCGAACAAAAGCTAACAGTAAAACCTCTCTAAAAGTTTTTTACATGACTTCAAAGCAAACTACACGAAAAATCTGTACCGTTATTAAAATAGCGACAATTTCCTGTATTAGTGAACAATATTTCAATATATTGCATAAAATTAGAATACTGTATCATAAGTAATGAAGAGTACAGGTTAGGCTCGGCTCGAGGGTCTTTTTGAACCTGAAGCTCGAGCTCAGAGGTTTTCGAGGATAGGCATTAGGCTAAGGCTCAAACCTCTTAGAAAGCTGTTATAATGTGATATTTGTATCTTTGAATTTTCTTATTCCAAATATATATTGGTATAGTATAGCATAGTATAGTATATATATATATATATATACAGTAAAACAGTCTAAAAATAAATGATCAACTAATGTAGCACATAATTTATTAATAATTAGATTATTAGATCAAACTAGCATAGGCTCCAGGCTCGTCTCGAGGATACTTTTTGAGCCTGATGCTCAAGCTCTGAGGTTTACTCTCGGGGCTAAGGTTCTCAGGTTTTTAAGCCCATGCTTGCCAGGCTCAGACTCGAAGTTTTCGAGCCTTTCATTAATAATAAGTTACTACTTGTGTTTGTCATAAACCACTCGTTAAAGATGACAAATAAAATAAAGGACTGAGAAATATATTAAAAAGTAGTATCGATGCAAACAATTTCGTGTTTAATATAATTTTGTAAAGCATTTGTTCGCTTAAAAAAACAAAACTTAATCGTTTCTCATATCCTTATTTTATAATAGCATAAAACATGTTATGATATATTAATTTTTCATCTAATAATTCGTGCGACAGAAAAAAGCCTTAACAAAAAGTTTTAATGAATTTTTGAGTGACTTTCTTAGGTTAAATGCATTTCTGAATTTAAAATACGTGATATTATGTTTGACTTTTATACCACTGCTTATTATTTTTCCTCAACATTAAGTTTGTGTGAGTTGAGGTTCGCTTTTCAAAAACAAATGTTTCCACACAATTATAATTAGATTTTATTTCTGGAATCAATTTTTATTGATATAAAAACTGTATATAAGTTGAAGTAGTTTTTCATACTGTAAAGAAATATTACTTGAATAACAGAATAGAGTATTTATTTCTTGGTTTCTGACTTAAACACTTCCAAAGGCATACTATTAGAGTAAAAAAGGAAAGGTTATGAAAAAATAACACCTGCTTTGCACAGCTCTGCACTTCTCTTCTTCAATAATATCATTAAAGTTTTTGTTACTTTATTAGAATTATTAACTTAAGAGGCGTTGAAATGCGATAAAAAGTAATAAAGTTAATAAAATTCTTTTCCCTTGTAATTAATGAGTTAAGTCATGCAATAAAGTGAAAAAAATCGTAATTAAGTCACTTTTATATCTGAGTTTAGAAGTGTTTTTCAGTTTTTTATTACGCGACATAAGAGTTAATTTAAAAGATTTTCATTAAATAAATAAACTCTAAAAAATCGTGTGCTTTGCTTTCAGTTATAATGTTTTGTAAACACTATTACCTAATAATTGATATTACAATTAATTTAAGTGATTTACTGATACACTTTCTACAGCTTTGATAATTCATTCAAACATAAACTGAAGGCTAAAAATTTTTTGTTCAGCAAAAGAATGGATGCATTTGTGCAGTGATTTATTGCACTCAAGTTTATCGGTTTATCTCAAATCTTGGAAATTTCAAACTCAAAATTTAACTCTTTTATCAAAAGTTTTTGAAGATAACGACGAATCAAAATCTAATATATGATACAAATTAAATTCGCATACATTTTAGTGCAAAAAAATATTTGACTAAATTTTTCGAATATTTTTCAGTAATTAATTATTAAGAATTGAATATTTTATCGAAAGCATTACAAAATTGTGCTTCACTTAAGAGATTTTGATTTAACTGACTTAGTCTTAATCTAAAGAGAAATGATTTTATGGCTTTTATTTGTCTTAATCTTAGTCTTAGTCCAAGCAAAGCAACACTACTCTAAAGGCTCTAAAGTATTGAAATGTTTCATTCGTTTAGAATTAAGATCGAAACAGATCTATTGAATGGCGAATAGCCTCAAATCCTTAAGACAAAAAATATAGATCTGTGACAAAAACTACTCTCAGCTTATTTTATATTTTTATAAATATCAGAGTCAACGTGTTTAAAAAAATATCGATATTCATCTCTATCTATAGGCATAAGTTGCAATATTTTATAAGTTCGCAAATTCAATTTATTCATAAAACTTAATCTAAAAAATCTAAAGCAAACCCACTCGTTATTATTAGTAATTTATAGTATATCACAAATGATATAAAAATAAGTACAAAGAAAAAAAATATTGACACAAGTCTTCTTTCCCCTCGAATGAAGAAAAACCACATGAAAGGAAAGTTAAATTCTTTTAAGTTTGAGGCGAAAAACAAGCAAACAAACAGAGTGAGAGAGTGAGTGAGAGGGAGAGTGAGTGAGAGTGAGTGAGAGTGAGTGAGAGAGTGAGAGTTGAAAATAGTTGAAAGAACCGTTTCCGTGCAGAATGATATATAGGAATATAAACATTATAAAATTTGGGCATAAATACCTGAAATCCCTTCATAGGTCCACCACGACTCCCATGAAGTGACAACTGACTTGATGAGATATAACAGCCAAATACATGTTGGCACAAATGCTTTCATTCTCATATCGAAATAAAAAAATAACTTTCGGTTGTTATTGCTGTCAACAACGTGTAGAGTACTGTTTCTTCTATTTATTTCTTTTCTTATTTTTGAGAGTTGTTGTGTCGTAGATATCAAGCGCTGACTTGTAAAGAGACTCAAAATCAGAACCGTTTTGCCGCTGACTCCGCACTATAGAAATGAAAAAGCAATGCAATTGTGAGAAACTGTGTCTTACTATTGAAGACACAACATATATATCAAAAGATAAGAGAAAAAAAGTGGGAATTATTATTGACTTTCGGTCTCTTTTGCTCTAAAATAAAAACGGCTTTTTTGATGCTTTAGGAAAGAGGAAAAAGATTAACCCAATAAATAAATATTTACGAACCAAAACTCGAACTAATTTTATTTAAGGTATTGGAGAGAAATCAATGCAACAAATGGTTAATGGAGAAAAAGTTTTTTGTAGTCTATTTTGAAGACATGCGATAAACTCTATTCGATAACTCCGAAGGGAGGACTTGTATAACCGATTTCACGTGTCGTTACAAATAAATTGCATTCAATTACTTCAGTTTGTACTTAAAAACTTTCTTTTCTACAGAACAATAAATATTACTTTCTCTCAATTGTTGAACTTATAGTAACTTAAAATAACATATTTTCAATACCATTAATAACATAAGAAATACTTGTGTCGTGTTTTAGATCGTTTATTCCTTCAATGAAAAGAGAGAGCATTTATTTATCATTTTTAATTTGACATAAGTTTCATCTCAAATGCTCTTTCAATTCAATAAAGCTTTAAATTGGATGAAAAATATTCTAAAACCGAATAAATTTTTAATTTCCTATATATCATGAATTAAAGCTGACAACAGAATACTGCTCAACCTCTGAGTTTAGTTTGAAAATAAGTTTTAAGCCCTAAAATAGTTTCAAATTAATTTCAATAAAAATCCTATTTTTAATGAAAAACTTATTAAATTTTTATCAAAATTTAATTTTGGATTTGGATAAACAAATATAATTGAAAGTTAATTGAAGTTATTAAAAAAATATCAGTTATATCAGTACAGGTACAGCAATTTCACATATAAATTACACTTAAGACTGCTTTTAAGAATAGCTTTCAAAGCGAGTGAACATTTCGCTAAAAGTTAATAAACCAAAAAAAGTTACCTTTTTTTAATTAAAATTTTGGAGTGATTTATGGTCTTTAAAAACAATAACACTTTTTACGTTAAGAAGCTTTAAAACTTAGTCATAACATTCACAAAGTTTTGCAAATAAGAGTTCATTTGTTTGAAGAGACGAGTGGTGAGGAAATGGTGTATAAAGTAAATCGATGCCAAAACATGCCTTTTATATTGAAACCAAAATTGAGAAAAGAGAGAACAGAGGAGAGAAGAGAACGAATGAGAAATGTCTTAAAGTTTGCGCCGAAGCGAATACAATACTTAATCCGTTTATAGAAAAAGTCAAACCAGAAATTTATTGGCAATACTTATCAATAATATACTCAATTTATTTATTTATAACTTCTTAGTCGAGATATAATTATTGAATTTTCTTATATCGAAAAAATTCTCCGCAAATAACTTGAGAAAAAATAGTATTGACTGAAAAAGTTTTGATTTGTTAAAAAACTAATTTATAGCTATAACACAAACTATAATACAAATTATAATTTTGTTCTTATGTCAAGAAAGCTTAGCTTTTAATGAAAAAATGAAAATAAATGATGACTTAATGGAATTTATTTTTTAATAAGTATATAAAAATTCACTTTTCCATTAGAGGAGTAATACTGTGGAAAATATAAGTTATACCTAAATTTGAAACGTTTGAAAAGTGGCGTTTGATTCTGTTTGAGTCGATTACAGATTAAGTCTATTGTCTTATTAGAAGAAATACGTGGAAGGAAAACAATTTGAATGTAAGGTTCCGCCGCTTTATTATGAGCTAATCTGTAATCTGATCACATAGAGAGCAACTCAATTACTAACGGATTGACTGCAAATAGCAATTTAAGCCCTGAGAAAGAGTTTGACAATAAAATATTGTGATAGCGCTTTGTATTGTATCAAATAGTGAGATAAGAATTACTACCAATTTGGATGAGATTTACTAACTTTTTACGCCTTTAAAAAATTCGCTATAAATATAATAGACATTAATACGAGATGTTTTGCGATGAATCTTGATTGCAGTTCAAGTCAAGGGCTTAACTTTGAAGCTCTCTCTATACGTGCGAAGAGATCTTTGTGTACGTGGTATTTAGATAAGGATTCCAATAACTTTAAACTACTATCTGATTTTGATTACTGCGTAAACTCAAATGTTTTAAACTTATATAACAATACTCTCTATGTTCTCATTATTTGATACAAGAATCGCGTCCTATGTTTTCTACAGCTATAAGCTATTGATTTTGTTTATCAATTTAATGTTTGGCCATTATATTAAACAAATTTCAAAATTCTTTATATTGAAATTGAAAGGCTATTGAATAAAGATTATTGAAGATAAAAAAATCGATATAATTGAGGGAAATATTAAAATGAAAGGATAAGAATAACATTTATTTTCATGGGTTTTATAGTTAGAGAGTTGGGTTAGATTTTAAGTGATAGCTCCGTCTGTATCTCATTTATAAATTATGAAGTGAGTGATAGAATGAATGAAGCTTTGTGAAATGAAAAGCTTTCTTCAATTATATTTAATACTATCCCAAAAATTTATTAATTTCTTATTCGGATCCTTTCATGTAAACCCTGCTTCTGGTCATGCCGTATAACAAAGCTTAATAAAAGCAAATAAGTCATAACATTCCAAAAATTTTTAATTTATTCCAATTCTTCATTTGATATACCGATCCGGCAGTTATTTCTGTGGTAATTAAAACTACCATTTGATGAAATCCTAAAATTTTTTATTATACTTAGTTTTGATTATAAAATAAATTAAAAATTTATTCAGTTTTTTAAAATTTAAAAACCACTTAAAAAGTAAAGAATTGAAAATAAATTTCGTAATAAATGCTTTTCTTCAAAAAGAAATTCTATGATTACCTTAAGTTAGTTTTAAAATAGATATAAAATATCTGAATAGCTTTGATCTAAAAAGGTATCCGAAAAGAATTTGCAATACAATAGACTTGTAGTTCATAAGTAAGTTAGAATTTCCTGTTTTATATATGAATACATTTTGAAAACAATATATACAAAGTTTTATAAAGAAGAAAACAAATGGATAAAAAAGAATTTCGCTCTATATATGAACATAAGATTTATTTGAGAAATACCTTTAAAGTGAAACTTTAAGGGACATTAAAAATGAGTCCTGAAAGCGGCTTATATTACGAGCGAAAGAATATTTAATATCTATGTCTGGAGTTTAAAAAAACTGTCACAAACACTATCAACAAATGTTTTTTGAGCTCAACTAAAACAGTTTATCAGTAAAAAATATCTTCTCAGATGCAAATAAGTCTCTTCTATCTCTTATTCTCAATTTAGTTTTTCTCGCTTTAGTTCCAATTTCATTATAATTCAAGTCAAGCTGACGCACATCACAGCGTGATATCCAATACAATACACACACGTTATTGCATGGCATCAACTCTTTTCATAAAAGTCTAGTTATTATTTAATATTTTTTTAATAATAAAAAATTGTTATGCGTAATAGCATTTTATGGAAAAAGTCGAGCATTTTTATTAACTAATGTTCAGATGACACTAAATTTTATAAAAGCTCAATATTCTGTGGTAAGAATTTTGAAGTTTTTTTTAACTTTTATGCAAAAGAAGTGTATTAAAGGGATTTGAAACCATTAATGGCTTAAATGTTAAAATGGAAATCAATTCAACTGTCTATAGACGTAATTATTTAAGTTTAATATTAGTAAAAGTAACAAAATATAACAATTATTTAGATATAAATTAACTTTTAAGGTAATTATAAACTTTAATTTGATAGACAATTATAGTAAATCTCGAAATGATGTAAATGAGGTGTAAAACTGATTCATTTTTTTAAGTATAAATAAAATTCTGATTCTGATAGTATTTTTTGATGAAGTTACTAAAGTTGATCAGTTTAAAAAGTTGGAAACTTCAACTTCTATCCATATTTGTCTGGAAAAGAGTACCAATTAAAAGCACAAATCATCGAAAGAATTGAACTTTATTTTCTGTTTAATTTAATCGGAAATCTTCGACTGTCGGCAACAGTTTGAACCGTTAAAATTATAAATATAAAATTTAATTTAAAAAGAGTCTGTTAAAACTCATTAGTCCTATTCATAAGTGTAAAAGAAAATAAGTTCCTATCGTTCCAATGATTTGTCATTTGAATTGATACTCTATCCAAGACAACTATGAATAGAGGCGTATCCAATACACCATTTAAAAAGCTCTCATTATTCCATCTTTTAAAATTTCATTTAAATCCATCTCAACTGGTTTTTGAATAATAAATCAAACCTCGTTAAGCTCGAAATCTCTAGGGGTGGGGTGCACTTGAAAAAAATCATGAAATTCGAGGTGAGGGGTCAAACTCATTAGTTTTCTGAGACAATATTTTTAAGAAATGTATTTCTAGCCAAAAATGTTGCAAATTTTTTTATAGATTTTTTAGCGAAACCCTTAGTAGTGCGAAAGCCTATTGTTTAAGACAATATTTTAAAATACGTTTTCGTTCCAAAATTTTTAACCTTTTATTTACGGTCAAGAAAGTGAAATATGAACTTTGACTTTTCATAAAACTAGAGGAAAATCAAAGTAAACATTTCCAATTTCTCAAAATTTAGGGGTACTCCACCTAAATCCTCCCTTAAGCGTGTACTTTATTCAGTTCCTTAATTGTGAGCCTGTATTATAAAAATATTCAATAATAATATTTTTACAACAATCAGTTGCCCTCTAATTAAAATTTAATGTAAAATCATGTACTTTTAACAATACTATTTTCAAATGGGTAGGGCTTACAGAACACCCTATAAATTTGTGTTACAGTTAACGATTTTTGGTATTTTCAATTTGAAAGAAAGGCTAGTCTTCCCCTCAATGATTGATATACTGGATATATTATATTAATACTGTACAACTTAGGTTTCCACATGCCTTTTGCGGATTACTATTGATCCGCATAGTTAAAAAGTTTAACATTATGCTCTATGAGAACCACATAATCGTTTATATGCAAGTGGTCCGCGAGGCCAAAACGGTCAACAAATTATTTATGAAAGAATTTGTGAAGAAAAAATAGCCTTCTGAAAGGCAGCAATCTTTTGGAATAATTTCTCAAATTCTCTATTAGTATTGTTCGTGAAACAAAATTTGAAATAATTTTTTCACAATAGAAATCAATTGTTTTGTGGTGATCGAGATTTTGTATTTTATTAATCATTGAGTAATGATTAAAGAATTTTATTATAAGGCTATTAATTGTCGATAATTAAGCTATAATTGTG